>SRLM01000653.1:10837-66054 GCA_015708895.1 Populus ilicifolia | reverse complement strand
CTCCTGCACTTGGGAGAAGACATCAATCTCTTTGTCGTGTCAAAAGCAGTGAAGTTGGGATGATAGGCCATTAGGAGAAAAAGATAGAGGTTTGTAGACTCCAACTAACTGTGGGTGGTCCACTAAAACTAATCCTAACCAAACCTGTATGCACAAATAATGGAAGTTATGGCATAATGCTTTATAATTATAGGTATTCTTTAAACATTAAGAATCTCACTTCTATCTTTCATACTAAAATCGATGGTGTAACTCGAAGTGGTCGGTGTTTTACTAGAAGAATTAGAGAGGCAGAGAAAATCTAAAAGAAAAGAAACAGGTGATGCTTTTAAAGATATGGAAGTGAACAAACCTATAAGTGAAAAGGAGTCTAATGGATTTCTAAAGTTGATGAAGCATAGTGAGTATAGTGTAGTAGATCAGTTGAAGAAAACTCCTGCTAGAACTCTTTAATGTCACTTATCTTGGGTTTTGAGTTACACTATAAAACATTGTAAAGATGTTGATTGAAGCATATATGCCATAGGATATTACTCAGGGTATAATAGAATATTTGGTGGAAAGAATTCAAGCCTCCAATTACTTATACTTCACTGAAGATGAGCTAGACCCAAAAAGGACTAGGCATAACAAGCCTTTGTATATCACCGTGAAATATAAGGACTGTCTGGTCGACAAAGTGCTTTTGGATAATGGTTCAGCTTTGAATGTGCTACCAAGGCATATGCTAGAAGAGATGCCAATTGATGCTACTCATATGAGGCCAAGTACTATGACAACTAGAGCATATAATGGTTCCCCTAAACAGGTAATAGGGATAATTGACATTGAATTGTTTGTAAGGCCTCAAATGTTTTTGATAACCCTATAAGTGATGGATATCCATCCTTCATATAACATGTTATTAGGAAGGCCATGGATACACACCTCTAGGGCTGTGACATCATCTCTACACCAATGTCTAGAGTACATTATCAATGGTACTCTAGTAAAAGTTAAGGTAGAAGAAACCTTATCCATGATAAGGAATGTGTCAGTCCCTTATATTGAAGTATAAGATTGCAAAGATGGAAATCTCAATGCCTTCAAGATTATAAACACTGAATGGGTACCAGAGAATACGGTGTTGAGAAGACCAATTATTTTTTATACTGCTAGAATGATAGCTAAATACTTTTTGAAACATAGGCTACCATTCTAGAATGATCTAATTGTTAGAAATCTTAAAAGAGTCAACATGATGAAAATTAAGGCTGCTAATCAGAGGTTTGAGATTGGCTTTAAGTCTAAAAACGATGATCATAAGAGAGCTGTTAGGATAAAGCGAGAAAGAAGGTTGGCCAGAATAGAAGGAAGAAGACATTGTAATCCCACCTATCCATGTTTCTTTTTCAAAGTCAACATATGTGATGAAACCTGAAAACATGATGGAAGTCTTGGGACAGAAACTTGTTATCATGGATATCAACAATGTAGAGGAAGGTGAAGGGAAAGGCTGGAATTGTGATGATGAGCAAAAAACAACAAAAGAAGATGAATTGTTACCTTAGTTAACTGTCCATTCTCTATAAGAGAATCTAACCAATGCCTTTGTGCAAAAGCTTTCAATTGAAGAAGTATTCTAGAATTGGGTGATTGAGGAAGCCCTAGTTGTTTTCAAGAAGTAATGATTAAGTGTCTACTTATATTTTCTTATATGTGATTTGTGTGGTTTGCATTGTAGTTTGCTTTGTGTTTTTATAACTAGTTGGAAATCTTGGCTTAAGATGACGACATAAGGTCTTTTCATAACTGTTGAGCCAACTTTTAAAATATTATTGAGAACATGTATTTTCATCAACAATTGTTATCTTTCTTTTGTTTTGTTCGGCTACAAGATATGCATTCACACTAAAATCACCTTCCGCTTTTAGGAATTTTGAAAGTGAGTCCTCCATAAATCCACAAACATATTGCATTGAAAATAAATGGTCAAACTTTGATAAGGATGAGATTGCAATGGATGAAGAGGAATGGAATGAATAGTTTACTAAACAGGTAGAATAGTCGAAGTATGCTTGGAAACCTGTAAAAGAAGAATTAGAGGTTATAAATGTAGGCACCAAGCAAGATAAAAAAGAGCTAAAGATTAGAACTCTTATTACTACCGAAGAAAGATGCAATTTAACCTCACTACTACAAGAGTATATCGATGTGTTTGCCTGGTCTTATGCGGATATGCCTAATTTAGATATTGATATTGTAGTACACAAATTGCCTTTGATAGAAGGATGTAAACTTGTTAAGCAGAAATTAAGAATAACTCGCCTAGATATTATGCTCAAGGTCAAGACAGAGATAGAGAAGCAGTGGGACACTGGTTTTCTAGAAGTTATTAAATACCTTTAATGGGTATCTAATATAGTGGTAGTACCAAAAAAAGGATGATAAAATCAGAGTATATGTAGATTTCAGGGATCTAAACAAAGCTAGTCCAAAAGATAATTTTTCTTTGCCTCACATAGACTTTGTGGTAGACAATCCTGCTAGGAATTCAACTTACTTCTTTATGGATGGATTCTCCAATTATAACCAAATTAAAATGGTTGAAGAAGATAAAGAGAAGACCACTTTTATCACACTATAGGGAACATTTGCTACAAAGTGATGCCATTCGAGTTAAAGAATGCTAGAGCCACATATCAAAGGGCAATGGTGACACTTTTCCATGATATGATACATAAAGAGATTGAAGTGTATGTGGATGATATGATTGCTAAGTCTAAGAATGAAGAAGATCATGTTCAGGTTCTAAGAAAATTATTTGATAGACTAAGGAAGTATCAGTTGAAGTTGAATCCTTCAAAATGCTCATTTGGGGTGAAGTCTGGAAAATTGCTAGGATTTGTGATAAGCAATAAAGGAATAGAGGTCAATCTTGATAAAGTGAAAGCAATGTAGGCTATGAGAGTTCCTAAAACCGAGAAAAAAGTAAGAGACTTCTTAGGATGTTTGAATTACATCGCTCGATTCATATCTCAATTAACAACAACATATGAGCCAATTTTTTGATTACTTCGAAAAAAGAACCCCAGTATATGGGACAAAGATTGTTAAGAAGCTTTTGATAAAATAAAGCAATACTTATAGAATCCACCTTTGTTAGTGTCATCTATACCTAGAAGACCTTTGATCTTGTATTTGACAGTAACTAAGGTAGCAATGGGTTGTGTGTTGGGACAACATGATGAGTATGGAAGAAAGGAGCAAGTAATCTATCATCTTAGCAAGAAGTTTACCAATTGTGAATCTAGATATACTATGACTGAGAAGCTATGTTGTGCTCTTGTATGGAGTACGAAGCATCTTCGACAATATATGTTGTATTATACCACCTGGTTGATCTCAAAAATAGATCCTTTTAAATACATCTTTGAGAAACCCTACTTGTCAAAATGAATAGCAAGATGGCAAGTAATGTTGGTTGAGTATGACATTGTATACGAGACAAGAAAATATGTAAAAGGAAGTGTAATTGCTGATCATCTAGTAGATAATGCTATCAAAGATATGAGCCTTAGAAATTTGACTTTCTAGATGAGGATGTGTTGATAGTAGAAGAAGATAAAGAGAAGAATGTTTGGTGGATCATGTATTTTGATAGGGTAGTGAATGTTTTTGGTAATGAAATAGGGGTTGTGATAATCTCACCTGATAAGAAGCAATATCCCATCTCAGTCAAACTACAATTTGAATGCACTAACAATACTGTTGAATATGAGGCTTATCCTTGGATTAGAAGTTGTTTTGGAGATGAAAATAAAAAAGCTTGATGTCTATAGGGATTCAATGTTAATAATCTATCAAGTGAAAGGCGAATGGCAAACCAAGGAAGAAAAACTAATACCATATCAACAATATCTCTTAAAACTAATTGAGGGCTCATTAGAGTACCCAAAACAAAAGAAAGTTCTTGAACGAAGTGAAGAACTTTTATTGAGATGACTCTTATTTATTCAAATATTGTCTTGATCAAATATTTTGAAGATGCATTCTCGATAATGAGGTCAATAGTTCATTAAATTTTATCATTTTGAGGCATGTAGGAGTCATTTCTCATCAAGAAAGATAACTACAAAAATCTTACAAAGTGGATTTTACTAGCTCACCATGTTCAAGGACTCACATGTATTTTTCAAGACTTGTGAAAATTGTCAAAAGTTGGGATCTATTTCAAAACATCACATGATGCCTTTAAAACCTATTCTTATCATTGAGATCTTTGACTGTTGGGGTATAGATTTCATGGGTCTATTTCCTTCATCATTTGGTTTCTTATATATATTAGTCGCAATAGATTATGTTCAAAATGGATAGAGGCAATTCCAAGTCAAAACAATGATCACAAAACAATAATAAAGTTTTTGAAAGAAAATATTTTAAGTTGATTTGGAATCCCTCGAGCCAATATAAATGATGGTGGAACACATTTCTGCAACAAGCTATTTGAGTCTTTAATAAAGAAATATGGAATCACACACAAAGTTTCCACCCTTTATCACCCTCAAACAAGTGGACAAGTAGAGCTTGTTAATAGGGAGATCAAACACATTTTAGAAAAAATAGTGAACCCTAATAGGAAAGATTGGTTTTTAAGACTTAATGATGCACTTTGGGCTTATCGAACTGCTTATAAAACATTATTAGGTATGTCACCTTATAGACCAGTCTATGGAAAACCTTGTCACTTGCTTGTGGAACTTGAACATAAAGCGTATTGGGCTATTAAAACTTTTAATTCAAGTCTTGATAATGCTAGTCAATTGTAAAAATTACAAATAAATGAGCTTAAGGAAATAAGAAATGATGGATATGAAAATTCAAGAATTCATACAGCAAGAATCCAAGAGTTTCATGACAAGAAAATTCTAAGAAAAACATTTGATGTTGGTCAAAAAGTCTTGTTGGAAAACTAATATCAAGATAGAGCAATCCTTTTGTTGTGAAACATGTGTATCCATATGGGGCATGTGATATCAAGAATCTAAAGAATGGTAATGTTTTAAAGGTAAACGGACATCATATGAAAGCTTACTTTGATAATTTTTCAATTAAAAATAACTCTATTGAATTGGGTGATCCTTTATATAAAGATTGATATTTTTTTTCCTCTCACATTGATTTTGTGTTTCCTTTTGGTGTGACCTTTGTTTTGCTAGTTTTTTTTTCACCTCGGTCAAATGGTGGATAACGGTACGCCATGACTTTAGTTGGTTCTTTTAGTTTTCCATAATAACTGATATTTGTGTATATATTTATTCAATTATTTGCTCTTTTTCCCTTCGTTACATATCTTCTTATTTGAAAATGGATACCACTCTTGAAAAATTAAAAAAGTATTTTCCTACTCTGTCTCAGAATGTGATTACAAAAATTTACCGTGCTAGATATGTAAGATTGAGATTGTTAATAAACCATGGAATTCTTGAAAATATTCGCTGGCTAATTGAAGCAAAAGTTTGATTATTAGGTGAGTCCTCCAATTCTTTCAATTCATATATGCCTGGAACAGGTAAAAACTCTTTTGCAAAGAAACGTCATGCAAAATAACTACAAGTCTGTCACAGATGTGCCAAATAGACTTCTAATGCAAAATTTCATTCTTTAGGAATGATATCTGTAAATTATGAAGATAAAATAGAGTCATTAAGGATGGTCTACGTAAGGAGTCTTTAAATAATCTTCTATTGACTTTTGAGACCATCCTAATAGAAATGTACATCGTGTAATTTATGATTTATAGCCATAATTCCATAAAAAACATGCTCGATATAGTCTTGGAAATTTGACTAAAAAAGACCATATTTGCCAGATTTTAAAAAAATTGGATGGGAAGCCTATCCCCGACCTATAAAGGGCTTTTAAACCATTCTTGGACGTAAAATAAAGGAAAGATGTGAGCCACAATCACAACTACTTGTACATACATATATTTTTTAAAATAATAATAATAAAAAAAAAAGAGAGAGAGACTCTAGCTAGCCTATAGGTGGTATGATTGCATTTTCACTTTCTCATCTATAAATTCTTCTCTTCCTTCCCTTCATTTCTACTCAACCTACATATTCCACAGGTATCAAAATGTGTAGAAATGACAAGTTTCTTAAGTCATCAAATATGAAATATTTATGTTTTTGGTGGATCTAGTCTCGGGAAAGAAAAGGAGTTTTTAGAATCAACAAATCATCTTGGTTAGGTACTAGCTACAAGAAAAATTCATTTAGTATATGGAGGAGGCAGCTTAGGGTTAATAGGGGGTGTCAATAGCTATATTTTTTAGGAGGTAATCAAGTTTTGGGGGTTGTCCCCAAAGCTTTAGTACAATGGTACATTATTGAAAACATAATTAGAGAGGAACTACAGGTCTACACAATGTACAATCGAATGAATATAATGTTTAAACATGTTAATGCCTTTATTGCCTTGCTAGGTGGTTTGGGCACATTGAAAGAGATATTTCATATTTCATCTTGAGCCCAACTTTACATTCATCATAAACACATAGGTTTGTTAAATGTTCATGGTTATTATGATAAGTTGTCGTCTTTTCTTGATCATGCTGTGAAATATGAATTTCTAACGTCTTCAGCATGACAAATCATAATCCTTGTAGCTACTACTGAATAATTGATTGACTAATACAATCTTTCACTCCCATAATTGATCCCTCAATGAGTCATATAAATTGATCAACTAAGGACAACCATAAAAAGTTTAGATTGGATTTGAGCCTTCGTTTATGAAACCTTTTGTTTTATTATTTTGTTTTGTTATTTTTTTTATATTTGTTTAAGTGTGTTTCAAGTTTGTTAGTGTTTGTTGTTTCAGGTGATATATCTTATATTCTATCTTTCTACCTTAGAACATTATGGACAATGTTTCATTTTGTTGGGGGGGGAGGGATAGTAGTTGAAAAAAAAAACTTTACTAGTTGTGTTTTCTATTTGTAAAATCATTGTTACTATGATGGCAGAGTTAAGGAGTTCTTTTATTAAAGTGACTCTTGAGACGCATCTTAGAAAACATTCTTAACAAGGTCTATTATAATGCTTCTTCAAATATTCAGGTTTACAATCTGTCACATTATTATTTATTGCTTCCGCTCATATACTTATTAAAACAATTATTTTTAAACCTTCATTTTCACACACACACTTTAACATATGATTGTGGGTTGCATATTAGATTATTAGATTATTTTTGTTCTTTCTTAAAGGTAACAACTAAAGGAAAAGGATAGTATATATTTTGCAAAAAAAAAAGATAAAAAGATAAAATAAATAAAAGGAAATAAAAACATAGATAAGTTAGGTTTCGTAGCCTCCCTAACCTAAGTAATTAAGCACAAATGGGTGTTTTAACACCTAATATCCTAAAGTTAATTGACTTGAGAGCTATTGGCCCAACGCTTGTTACATAGGTTGAAGAGAAAAGCTTAAGAGAATCAAAAATTACATTATTTACATATCAATATCTGCAACCTGAGTTATTAAGCTCAAAGGGGTGTCTCAACACCTAATGCACTAAGATCAATTGGTCAGGGAGTCATTAGCTGAAAGCTTATTATATGGGTATAAGCATTGTGTTTTATGTTATATGTATAATAATAATAATAATAATAATAATAATAATAATAATAATCCCAACTCAAAGAAGTTAACTTTAAACATTAGAACATAATATTGTTTTTTTCTAATAAAAAGCCCCATCATCTATGTTTTCATGCATTAAGCACATAAACAAAAGAAGGTTTATCAATATCTTGTTTCAACAATATAAAACAGATATATATAAATTTAATAAAAGTTTATTTACATGGATAGAGTAATGGAAGTTAAATGATGATTGTCTTACTTTAGGGAACTTGCAAATTATTTTTCTATTTTAATGCTTTGATTACTAAGAACTAGTAATAAGCTGGTTAGGGGTGTGATTAGTACTTAAAAGCACATTTTTATCAAGGTTTTATATCATTATTTTGCACTTAAAGTATCAATAATTTCTTAATTAGAGCATGTTTTATAAAGATAAGTCTGATAATATAAGATACCTTTAATATATGTTAAATGTTCATTTTAAATATAGTCATTCTCACAATTCAAAGGATTGATTGTTGTGATTAATTATTGGAAGTGAAAAGACAAAGAAAAGACTAAGCTTACAAAGGAGATGCCGATTTACTTCAAATTCAAATATTGTTCAGTTATTGGATCATATCTAGAGCTATAGATCTTGGATTTCATATTAATTTATATGGCTAAAAAGATAAGAAATAGGTTTACAACTTTTATAGGTATGGAAAGACCAAAATTTACCATTTTAAAATTCAAAGTTTAGCCACAAAAGAGAAGTCTGAATCTATCTTGCAATCTAGCTTAAACACTACTTAGTGTTTTACCCATACCTATAAAAGTTGTAAAACACTACTTAGTGTTTTACAACTTTTATAGGTATGGAAAGACCAAAATTTACCATTTTAAAATTCAAAGTTTAGCCACAAAAGAGAAGTCTGAATCTATCTTGCAATCTAGCTTAAACACTACTTAGTGTTTTACCCGTAACTGAAATTCTAGAAGTCCAAATGATCTAAAATTTGGTGGGTGAAAGGAAAGGACTATCTCAAATTCAAATGATTTGAAATGAGATTTCATCTAGACAAGAGCATAAGGGTTATCCACCACGTCCACCAACAGCACTGCTCAATATTTTAGATATATATCACTCTGTAATGCTCTAAATGATTTGAAATTTGATGGGTGGAAGGAAAAGACAATTTCCAACAACTTTCATGAAGAACACTTTGGCAAATTATGATTGCATCAATGCCAATTCAACTAGCCAAAATGCTTTAAGTGATGTTGTTTACCAAGTCCACTAATCAATAGTTGGCCACTACATCAATTATCAATTACCACATGAATAGTTCTAAATTTATAAGTATGGTGTTATGTAACTAAGATGATTAATGTGATCACGTTGATAATTAATAAAAAGTTTATATCTTACTTATCTCTAATACTATTAATGTATCCTCTAATCTTAACATTTGTTTTTATATTGTATATTCTTCACATTAATCTTACATCTCAAAATCCTTTTTAACGCATCTTCACCACCATCATCATTGTTGTTCTTGTTATTATTGTTATTATTATTTATAATTTATATAGTTTACTTCCATGTGGTTCGACCTCGGTCTTACCAGGTTATTTATTACTTTGACATTGTTGCACTTGGGATAAGACATCAACTCTTTGATCATGTCATCCTTCTTCTAATACAATAGTAAAATCTTTTCAACTTAACATAATAAATTTAGTTGAACATAAAGAAGACGAGAAACATAAATAAACAAGAGGATAATATGATTATACAAGTATAGTAAAGAAAAAGAAAGACATAAACAAAATATTAATGAAAGCAAACTTAAGCATTACAAATATATATATATATATATAAAAGAGTAAGAGCATGATCTTAATTTGAAAACCAACATGCTTAAATGCATGTTAAATGCCTCATTTTATAAGTCAAAATTTAAAACTATTGATTTGATAAAAAAATTGTTTAGTGGACCACCTCTTGACTTGGTAACAATCCTTGTCTTCTTGTTTACAAAAAATGTCATTGTTAACATTAAAATGTGAATAGATAGTCTTCATGAAAGTTGTAAGAAATTATCTAAGCTTTATAACAAAATAAAAATAAGGTCATTTAGACTTCTACAACTCAAGATATAGGCTAAACACTGAATAGTGTCTGGTGACATAACCAAAAGATTGATGTCTTCTCTCAAGTATAGGAGTGTTGAAGTAATAAATAACCTGGCAAGACCGAGATCGAACCATAGGAAGATTAATTCTATAAATTATAGATAACAATAATACAACAACAATAATAACAATAATAATAGTAACAATAATAATAACAATAGTAGTAGTAGTAATAGAAAAAATAGTAGTAGTAGTACTAGAAGAAGAAGTTGATGAGAAATTTGAGATGGAAGATTAACGTAAAGATTAGACAATGATAACAATAAATGTCAAGGTTGAAGGCTTTACTAATTTATATCAAACAAGTATAGTATAAAATTTTATTACTTAAATTGAAACCACACATAGAGGAGGTTCAAATTAGATTATAAATTGTTAACATGATTACATTAGTTATCTTATTCGAATAATACTAATACTTGTAAATATTATTAGGCATTTATGATTATAACTTATATTAACAATAAGTCAAGTTCATTTCATAGCTCAGGTGTCGGTTATACCATATAGTATGGGCTATAAGAGTGCCAAGTATTTGTTGTATCAAGTGTTATACAACAATCTAGATTAGTTATTTAACAAGCAAAGTATTAAATAGTGAATAAGATAATAAATACAAAACATGTTAGTATCAAACATTAAAATTCATATTAAATTTACACTGTACTTATTCTTACACCATTAGTGTAACCTTTTCACCTTGACATAATAAACTTAGCTAAATATAATGAAAGAAAGAAAAATAAGATAAAAGTTAACCAAGTAAAGTAAAAGAATTGAAAGACATAAACTTGATATTAATAAAAGCAAAAACTCAAACATTACAAAAAGACAAAAAGAGAAAGAAAGAGCATGATCTTGATCTGGAAATCAAGATGTCTAATACATGGCAATTACCTCCTTTTATAGGCCAAAATTAAAAACTATTGATTTGATGACTAATTGATGTGTGGGTGGCCAACTTTTGATTTTGTGACAATCCTTGTCTTCTCTTATCTGCCCAAAACATCACTGATAATATCAAAATTGGAACCACTTCTATGAAAGTCGTAGAAAATTGTCTAAGCTTTCCAAGAAAAAAAAATGAAGGTCATTTGGACTTCTAAAACTCCAGATATGGGCCAAACACTAAATAATACACAAGTTGTAGGATAGATTAGAACTTCTTTGTTATTGCTACAATTTGGACTTGAAAATGACCTTATTAAATCTTGGGCTCCATTAATTATAGGCCTACGTCTTACCTTTCTATCCATATAAAGTAGATCTAAATCCGAGATCTACAGCTTTAAATATGACCCAATTACCAAACAGTGTTCTAGTTTGAACTACATCAGCATCTTTTTTCTAAATTTGATCATCTTTTTATCCTTTTAATTTTAGTTCTTAAATTCATCAATCAATCTTTTTATTTATGTGATAGACCTGCATTTAAAATGAATATTTACCATAAATTAAAGATATCTTATATTATTAGATATGTTATTATAAAACATGCTTTTGTTAAGGAGTTATTAATACTTCAAGTGTAAAATGATGATATAAAATCTTGATTAAAATACACTTTTAACTACTAATCACATCCCCCAACTAGCTTATTACTAGTCCCTAGTAATCAAAGTGTTAAAATAGAAAAACAATTTATAAATTCCATAAACCAAGGTATTTAACATTCAACTTCTATTAATCTACCTAAATAAACAAACTCTCATTAAATTTATATATATGCTCATTACCTCTAAAATAAGATATTAATAAACCTTCCTTTTGTGCTCAATATATCAACACAAAGTTATAAGGCTTTACTTAGAAGAAAACCAAATTCTTGTTCTAATGTTTAAGGTTAACTTTCTTGGTTGGGATATTTTTTCTTTTTTTTTTAAATATATACATGTAACTTAAAATACAATGCATCTTTAACCCATGTAATGAGCTTTTGGCTTATGACTCCTAGACTAACTGGTCTTAAGGCATTAGGTGTTAAAACACCCCTACAAGCTTACTAACTCAGGTTAAAGATATTGACATGTAGAAAGTGCAATGTTTGATTCCCTTAAATTTTTCTCCTCAACCTATGTAACCAGCGCTAGGCCAATAACTTCCAAATTAATTGACTTTAGGGTATTAGGTGTTAAGACATCCTTTAGACTTAATTGCTTAAGTTAGGGAGGCTACGAAACCAAACTTATCTATATTTTTATTATCATCATATTTTTTTTCAAATTACATACTATCCTTTTCCCTTAGTTGTTATCTTTAACAAAAAAATATAAATAATGTAATAATCTAATATGCAACCTACAATCATATGTTAAAGTGTGTATGTGAAAATTAAGGTTTAAGAATACATGTTAAATGAGTATATGAGTAGAAACCTGAATATTTCAAGAAGTATTGTAATAGACCTTGTTAAGAATAGTTACTAAGATGCGTCTTAAGAGTCATTTTAACAAAAGAGCTCATTTACTCTGTCATCCTTGTAATAACAATTTTGCATATACTTTATGAAATAAAAAATATAATTAGTTAATTTTTTTTAACATCAACTACTACCCTACCCCCTAACAAAAATGAGATATTGTCCTCAATGTTTTAAGGTAGAAAGATAGAGTATAGAAGACATCATCAAAATAACGAACACTAACAAACCAGAAACACACTTAAACAAATATAAGAAACAACAAACACAATAATAAAAGCAAAAGACACAAAGATTCACAAATGAAGACTTAAATCTAATCTAAGCTTTTTACAGCTTCCTTGAGATGACTAAGTTATGCAACTTTTAGAGGGATTAATTACAAAAATGAAATATTGTAGTTGGTCAATCAATTATTCAGCAGTAATAGTAAAAATTATGATTTGTCGTGGAAAAGATTTTAGGAATTCCTATTCCACAGCATGATCAAGAAATGACAGCAACTTATCATAATAATCATTAACATTTAACAGACCTATAGGTTTATGATGAATGTGCAGTTAGGCTTAAGAGGAGATATGAAAGATCTTTTCCGATATGCCTTGACCACCTGGCAAGGCATTGAAGGCATCAGAATGGTTACATTGCATTCATTCGAGCAGACATTATAGAGACCTGTAGTTTCTCTCCAATTGTTTTTCCAATGATATCCCCTTGTGCTAAAGCTTTGAGGATAACCCCCAAAACTTGACTACCTTATAAAAATATAGCTATTTACAAACCTCTCATTAACCTAAAGCTACCTCTCCCATACACTAAATGAATCTTTCTCTCAGCTAGCACCTAACCAAGATGATTTGCTAATGAAACTCCTTTTCTTTTCCAAGACTAGATCCATAAAAAACACAAACATTTCTTACATAATGACTCAAGGAACTTGCCATTTCTACATACTTCTGTATTTATTGATTGTATGGGTTGAGTAGAAATGAAAGGAAGGAGAAAGGATTTTACAGATGAGAAATTAAAATGGCAATCATATCACCTATATGTAGGCCAGCTGAAGTCTTACACACTCTCTCTCTTTTTATTTATTTATTTTTGAAAAAGCATGTATATGTATAAATAGTTGTGATTGTGGCTCACATCTTCCTTTAGTTTTATGTCCAAGAATGGCTTAAACCTTCTATAGGTCGGGGACAAGCTTCCCATCCAGTTTTCTTAAAAACTAGCAAGCATGGTCTCTTTTAGTCAAATTTCCAAGACTAAGTCGATCATGTTCTTTATAAAAATAGGACCATAAATCATGAAGTGCATGATGCACACATCTCTACTGGGATGCGTCTCAAGAGTTAATAGAAGATTATCTAAAGACTCCTTACTCAGGCCATCCTTAATGAATTATATTTTATCTTCACAGTTTATAGATATCATTTCTAAAGAATGACATTGTGCATTACAAGTCCATCTAGCACATTGATGAAATACTTTTAGTCATTTTGCACAACGTTTCTTTGCAAGAGTGCTTTTACCTATTCCAGACATATGTGAAATGAAGGAGTTAAAGGACTCACTTAATAATCGGACCTTTACTTCAATCAACCAGTGAATATCTTCAAGAATTCCATGACTTATTAATAACCTCAATCTTGCACATTTAACACGATGAATTTTTGTAATAGCATTATAAGGCAGAGCAGGAAAATACTTTTTAATTTTTCAAGATTAGTGTCCATTTTCAAATGAGAATTGAAAGAGAGATTCAAAGAATTGCATAAATATATACATAGATATCAGTTATTATGGGAAACTGAAAGAACCGACTTAAGTCATAGAGTACCGTTGTCTGCCATTTGACTGGGGTAAGAGAAACTAGCAAAAATCACTCAAAAAGAAACATAAAAATAATATGAGAAAAAAAAATCAATCTTTATATATAGGATTACCTAATTCAATTAAGTCATTTTCAACTGAAAAATTGTCAAAGTAAACTTTCAAATGATGTCCATTTACCTTGAAAACATTGTCATTCTTTGGATTCTCGATATCACTAGCCCTATATAGATACATATGTTTCACAATAAAAGGACCACTCCATCTTGATCTTAGTTTTCCAGGAAATAAATGCAGCTGAGAATTATAAAACAAGACTTTTTTACCAACATTGAATGTTTTTCTTAGTATTTTCTTGTCATGAAAGTCTTTGATTTTTTCTTTATAAATTCTTGAATTTTCATATGCATCATTTCTTATTTCCTCAAGCTCATTTATTTGTAATTTTCATAGTTGACTAGCATCATCAAGATTTGAATTGAAAGTTTAAAAGCCCAATAAGTTTTATGTTCAAGTTTCACAAGTAAGTGACAAGGTTTTCCATAAACTAATCTATAAGGTGACATACCTACTAATGTTTTATAAGCAGTTCAATAAGACCAAAGTGCATCATTAAGTCTTAAAAACCAATCTTTCCTATTAGGGTTTACTGTTTTCTTTGAAATGTGTTTGATCTTCCTATTAACAATCTCTATTTGTCCATTTGTTTAGTGGTGATAAAGGGTGGAAACTTTATGTGTGATTCAATATTTCTTCATTAAAGACTCAAATGGCTTGTTGCAGAAATGTGTTCCACCATCACTTATCATGTCTCGAAGGATTCCAAATCAACTTAACATATTTTTTTTCAAAAACTTTATCATTATTTTGTGATCATTGTTTTAACTTGGAATTGTCTCTATCCATTTTGAAACATAATCTATTGTGACTAAAATATACAAGAAACCAAATGATGGAGGAAATGGACCCATAAAATCTATACCCTAATAATCAAAGATCTCAATAATAATAATAGGATTTAAAGGCATCATGTGACATTTTGAAATAGATCCAAACTTTTGAAAATTTTCACAAGACTTGCAGAATGCATGTAAGTCCTTGAACATGGTGGGCCAATAAAATTCACTTTGTAAGAGTTTTGCAATTGTCTTTCTTAAAGAGAAATGGCCCCCACATGCCTTAGAATGATAAAATTTAATGACATTACTTTTCTTATTTTTGAGAATGTATCTTTGAAATATTTGATTAGGATAATATTTGAATAAATATAGGTCATCCCGATAAAAATTCTTCACTTTGTTGAAGAATTTTCTTTTATCTTGAGTACTCCAATGAGCTCATAATTGTCCTAAAATAAGAAAATTGACAATACTTACATACCAAGGCATTGTAGAGATAGAAAGTAAAGATTTATCTAGAAAGTAGTCATCGATTGATGTGATATCAGTTTTCGAATTTGTTGTCAATCTTGACAAATGATCTGTAGCATGAACATCATCAAATTAAAACGTTTTCCTTTTTCATTATAAGATAAAGCTAAAATATGGCTACAAATTTTGAGAGCAGGATCCATTTGTGCTTGGGATGAAATGCAACAATAGTTTTTAAAGTTTTTCTCTTCTCGTAGAACAAACTCTTTCAAAAAACAAATTACCACTTTCACTTAAAAACTAAGAGAAACATTTTATTAATATTGGGATAGATATCAAGACTTGCTTAATATTTGCCCTCATCATGGTTTTAAAAAATAGAGTTGGTTTCATATTTTTATAAAGGCTTAACACCTAAAGATGGGTATATGGTTGAATTGATATGTAATGGAACCTTTAAAGATAAAGACCCTAATAAAGTAATGGAATACCTAGACTTACTAGCTAAAAATGCTCAAAATTAGGACACTACAGGCACGTATGAGACTTCAAGTAAAATCCAACCTTATACATCTACTGGAGGTATGTATAACCTTAGGAAAGATCATGATCTTCAAGCCAAGTTTGCATCTTTAGCTAGGAAAATCAAGGCATTAGAATTGAAGAGAAGTGGTCAATTAAAATCCATTCAAGAGATTGCATGTTAAATCTGTGAAACAAATAAACATTGATTGATACTTAAAAGTGTATTTTTATCAAGGTTTTATATCATCATTTTGCACTTGAAGTATCAATAACTCCTTAACTAAAGCATGTTTTATAATAATATATCTAATAACATAATATACATTTAATTTATAGTAAATGTTTATTTTAAATGCAGACCTATCACATAAATGAAAGCATTGATTAATGAATTTAAGAACTGAAATTGAAAGGATAAAGAGATGGTCAAACTTAGAAAAGAGATGTCAGTGCAATCCAAACTGAAACACTGTTCGGTAATTGGGTCATATCTGAAGCTATAGATCTCATATTTAGGTCTACTTTATATAGATGGAAAGGTAAAATATAGGCTTACAACTTTCATATGGAGCCTAAGATCTAAAAAGGCCATTTTCAAGTCCAAATTGTTGCAACAATGAAGAAGTCCGAATCAGTACTCCAGCCCGAGCATTGTTTAGTATTTTGGCCATATATGGAGTTCTAGAAGTCGAAATGAGCTGACTTTTTTACACAAGAAAGCTGAGACAATTGCCTATAACTTTCATGTTTTCAAGTGGCTCTAATTTTGACGTCATCATTGACATTTTGGGCAGACAAGAGAAGATAAGGATTGTCACCAAGTCAAGGGTTGGCCATCTACTCATCAATTAGTCATCAAATCAATAGTTCTCAATTTTGGCCTATATAAGGAGGCATTTGCCATGCATTTAGGCATCTTGGTGTCCAGATCAAGATCATGCTCTTGTTTTCTCTCTTTGTATTCTTTATGCTTTGTTTTCATTAATATCAAGTTTATGTCTTTCATTTCCTTTCCTTTGCTTTGTTAACTCTTATCTTATTTATGTTCTTATTTTGTTTATCCATTTTTCTTTCTTCCATTATGTCTAGCTAAGTTAATTATGTCAAGGTGAAAAGGTTACACTAATGGTGTAAGAATAAGTATGGTATAAACTTAATATGGACTTTAATGTTCAATACTAACATGCTTTATATTTGTTATCTTGTTCATTCTTTAATACTTTGCTTGTTAAATGACTAATCTTGATTTATGTTATATAACAATTGGTACAATAAATGCTTCACACTTTCATAGCCCATACTGTATGGTATAACCGACACCTAAGCTATGAAAGGAACTTGATTTGTTGTTAACATAAGTTATAATCATGAATGCTTGATAAAATTTACATGTATTAGCATTAATTGAATAAGATGACTAATGTAATCATGTTAGCAATCTATAATCTGATTGGAACCTCTTTTATGTGTGGTTTCCAATTGAATAATAAGAGTTTATACTATACTTGTTTGACATACCATTAGTGGATCCTCTAACCTTGACATTGTTCGTTATCATTGTTTAATCTTTACTTTAATTTTCCATCTCAAAGTTCTCATCAATTTTTATTATTATTATTACTACTACTACTACTACTATAACTACTACTAGTAGTGGTATTATTAGTAGTAGTATTACTACTATTATTGTTGTTGTTATTGTTACTATTGTTGTTGTTTGTAATTCTTATTTATAATTTGTACAATTAACCTCCATGTGGTTTGACCCTAGTCTTGCTGGGTTATTTATTACTTAGACACTCCTACACTTGGAAGAAGACATCAATCTTTTAGTCGTGTCAAACACTCAACTAATGATTGTCTAACTTTGCATTCTTTTAAGGAATGTCTCCATGAAAAAACTCATGCTTTAAACAGTTTTCAAAGACCCAATCATAACCCATACTCATAAATATACAACCCTGTTTAGATAAATCACTAAAATTTCAATTGGAAGAGTGACAATGCATAAACTTCACCACCATAGTTTCAAACACACTATAATTTTCAAAATTCTCATGTATATGCACCTCTTTATGCTCTACCTCTTACAAGAAATTTTAAGGAAACTTTGTATGCATTCATTGAAAAGTAAGAGATAATCAACACTCAACTTGCTTAAAGCATAACAGATTTTTAAGATACTCTTGCAAAATTCACATCTACTCTTAGTTTTCAAGAGAAAGGTAAGTTTCCATCTCAACCATAGCAAAATCCCAAGGGGCAATATAATGCAAATGCAAGTGGTTCTCAAAGTCAACACATGGATTAGGTCAAATCAGTCATCACTCTTCATAGTGGTAAGGTTATTCAAAAACCAATTATTGAACCTTGTGTAAAAGATGATGAGTCAATCTTTAAAGGTAAGGAAGGGATTAAATATGAACATTCCAAAGAAAAGAATAATTCCCTGCTAGCACTTTTATTTTCTCAGGCCATGACCAATTAGGAAGAAAACGAGGATAAAAAATAACTGAAAATATTAATGCAAATCTTTTGTCAAAATTGACAACAGATTTGACATCTGACATTACACAAATAATGATTACTTTCCTAATAAATCTCTATTTTCTTGGAACTAGAACCGAAGAAACATGTGAGCCACAATCACAACTATATATACATAAACATGCTTTTTTAAAAATAAATAAATAGAGAGAGTGTGTGTGTGTATGTGTGTGTGTGAGAGAGAGAGAGACTCTAGATAGCCTACATATTGGTGGTATGGTTGCCTTTTTAATTTCTACTCAAACCATACATTCAACAAATATAGAAGTGTGTAGAAACGACAAGTTTCTCAGGTCATCACATAAAAAATATTTGAGTTTTTGATGGATCTAGTCCTAAGAAACAAAAACATTTTTAGAATTAGCAAATCATCTTGGCCAGGTGCTAGTTGACATGACAAAAAGATTAATGTCTTCTCCCAAGTGCAGGAGTGTTGAAGTAATAAATAACCCGGCATGACCGAGGTAAAACCACAAGGAGATTATTGTACAAATTATAAATAACAAGAATACAACAACAACAATAATAATAATAACAATAATAATAATAATAATAATAATAATAATAATAATAATAATAATAAAGAAGAAGAGAACTTTGAGATGAAATATTAAAGTAAGGATTAAACAATGATAACAAACAATGTCAAAGTTAGAGGATCCACTAATGTTATTATTCAATTGGAAACCACACATAAAGGAGGTTCCAATCAGATTATAGATTGCTAACATGATTACATTAGTTATCTTATTCAATTAATGCTAATACTTGTAAATTTCGTCAAGCATTCATGATTATAACTTATGTTAACAACAAATCAAGTTCCTTTCATAGCTTAGGTGTCGGTTATACCATACAGTATGGGCTATGAAAGTGCCAAGCATTTGTTGTACCAATTGTTATATAATATAAATCAAGATTAGTCATTTAACATGCAAAGTATTAAAGAGTGAATAAGATAATAAATATAAAACATATTAGTATTAAACATTAAAGTCCATATTAAGTTTATACTATACTTATTCTTACACCATTAGTGTAGTCTTTTCACCTTGACATAATAAACTTAGCTAGACATAATGAAAGAAAGAAAAATAGATAAACAAAATAAGAACATAAATAACATAAGAGTTAACAAAGCAAAGGAAAGGAAATGAAAGGCATAAACTTGATATTAATGAAAGCAAAGCATAAGCAATACAAAAAATACAAAGAGAGAAAACAAGAGCATGATCTTGATCTGGACACCAAGATGCCTAAATGCATGGCAAATGCTTCCTTTTATAGGCCAAAATTAGGAACTATTGATTTGATGACTAATTGATGAGTGGGTGACCAACTCTTGACTTGGTAACAATGCTTATCTTCTCTTGTCTACCAAAAATGTCATTGATAATGTCAAACTTGAAGCCACTTGAAACATGAAAGTTCTAGGAAATTGTCTCAGCTTTCTTGTGCAAAACATTCAGCTCATTTCGATTTCTAGAACTCTAGATATGGCCAAAATACTAAACAATGCTCGGGCTGGAGGACTGATTCGGACTTCTTCATTGTTGCAACAATTTGGACTTGAAAATGGCCTTTGATCATCTCTTTGCCTTTGCAATTGAAGTTCTTAAAGTTATCAATCAATCCTTTCATTTATATGATAGGCCTGTATTTAAAATGGATATTTACCACAAATTAAAGGTATCTTATATTATTAGATAGATTATTATAAAACATACTTTAGTTAAGGAGTTATTGATACTTTAAGTGCAAAATGATGATATAAAACCATGATAAAAATGCACTTTTGAGTACTAATCACACCTCCCAACTAGCTTATTACTAGTCCCTAGTAATCAAAGCGTTAAAATGGAAAGACAATTTGCAAATTCCACAAAGCAAGGTATTCATCATTTAACTTCTATTACTCTATCCTGATAAACAAACTCTTGTTATATTTATATACTTGCTCAATACCTCTTAACAAGATATTCAAAAACCTTTCTTTTGTGTCATTGTATCAACACATAATTATAGGGCTTTTCTTGGAAGAAAACAAAATTTGTGTTCTAATGTTTAAGGTTAACTTCCTTGAGTTGGGATTATTATTTTTGTCTTTTTTTTAATATATATACATATAATTTAAAACACCATGCATCTTTAACCCATGTAACGAGCTTTTAGCTAATGACTCCCAAACCAGTTAGTCTTAGGGCATTAGGTGTTAAGACACCCCTACGAGCTTAGTAACTCGGGTCGCAGATACTCATATGCAGATAGTGCAATGTTTGATTCCCTTAAGCTTTTCTCCTTAACCCATGTAACAAGCGTTGGGCCAATAGCTCCCAAGTCAGTTGACTTTAGGGTATTAGGTGTTAAGACACCCTTTCGGGCTTAATTGCTTAAGTTAAGGAGGCTACGAAACCAAACTTATCTACATTTTTATTATTATCATTTTTGTTTTCTTTTTTTTTTCTCTTATTATTATTTTTTTCTTTTTTTTTGTTGTTTTTTTTAATTATATACTATCCTTTTCCCTTAGTTGTTACCTTTAACAAAAGAACATAAATAATGTAATAATCCAATATGCAACCCACAATCATATGTTGAAGTGTGTGTGTGTAAATTAAGGTTTAAGAATACATGTTAAATAAGTATATGAGCAGACTTAAGTGATAACAATGCAAGAGTTTGTAAATCTGAATATTTCAAGAAGTAATATGATAGACCTTGTTACGAATGGTTACTAAGATGCGTCTCAAGAGTCACTTTAACAAAAGAGCTCCTTTACTCTACCATCCTAATAACAACCATTTTGCACATGCTTTGATGTCTCTTGTGCAAGACATGTTGCTGACTGAACACATTGAATTGGGTTGGGGGGAGGGGGTTAAGAACCTTTGAGATGAACGAAAAAAAAAAAACTTTTGAAGACTGTTTATTAAAGTACCTAATTGCTGTACATCTTACAGACCAAAAAACTCGTACAATGCTGGATATCAAGTAGAGTAATGATTGTGTAAATTTTCCATACAAGGGATCTAGTCATTGCTTCATTTTTTTGATTTTTTGTTCAAGCTTAAGTTACCCGGTTTTCACAGCAGCAAAATTATTGGACCGTTTCCCAATAATATTCCTTGCAGGTGTTGTTCATATTGCTATCAATTTTCTTTCTTCACTTTGTTAATTGTTTCTTGTTTCCAGGACCTGCCACGGACCTTTCCTAGTCATCCATGGTTGGACACTCAAGAGGGCCATGCTACCCTCCAACGAGTTCTTGTTGGATATTCTTTTCGTGATTCAAATGTTGGTTATTGCCAGGTAGGTTCTCTATGGGGCTAATCCTGGAAGGTGCAATTATGCAATTGCTGAGAATGTCAAATGAAGTAATTCAAAAACTCTTCCATGTTTCATCTTGCACACTTCGAATTGTCGATAATAGTGCCCTTCCATTATTTTCTGTACATTTGGAAGCATAACTGCATGAGCTTAGCCTGGAATTCTTCCATATGGTTTGGCAACAGAGCAAGGTGAATCCTGACAATGTTGTACTGTTTAGCAAATCCAGAGTTATATCCTGACTTATTGTATCATAATAACCATTAACATTTAACAAACCTATGGGTTTATGGTGAATGTATAGTTGAGCCCAAAAGGAAATATGAAAGATCTCTTCCAATGTGCCTAGACCACCTGGTAAAGCAATGAAGGCATCAACATGGTTAAACATTGCATTCATTCAAGCTGACATTGTAGAGACCTGAAGTTCCTCTCCAATTGTTTTTCCAATGATGTCCCCTTGTGCTACAGCTTCGAGGACGACCCCCAAAACTTGACTACCTCCTAAAAATACAGCTATTGACACACCTCCCATTAACCCAAGACTACCTCCCCCATATACTAAATGAATCTTTCTCTTAGCTAGCACTTGACCAAGATGATTTGCTGATTCTAAAAACTCCTTTTCTTTCCTAGGACTAGATCCACCGAAAACACAAATATTTCTTATATGATGATTTGAGGAACTTGCCATTTCTACACACTTCAGTATTTGTTAAATGTATGGGTTGAGTAAAAATGAAAGGAAGGAAAATAGGGTTTTATAGATGAGAAATTAAAAAGGCAATCATACCACCTATATGTAGGCCAGCTAGAGTCTCACACACTCTCTCTCTTTTATTTATATATTTATTTATTTACTTTTTTAAAAAGCATGTATATGTACAAGTAGTTGTAATTGTGGCTCACATCTTCCCTTGGTTTTACGTCCAAGAACGACTTAAACGCCTTCTATGGGTCGAGGATAGGCTTCCCATACAATTTTCTTAAAAACTGGCAAACAAGGTCTTTTTTAGTCAGATTTCCAAGACTAAGTCGATCATGTTCTTTATGAAATAGTGGCCATAAATCATGAATTGCACGATGCACATCTCCACTAGGATGCGTCTCAAGAGTCAATAGAAGGTTATCTAAAGACTCCTTACTCAGGCCATCCTTAATGAATTGTATTTTATCTTCACAGTTTATAGATACCATTTCTAAAGAACGACATTGTGTATTACAAGTCCATCTAGCACATCGATGACAAACTTTCAGTCGTTTTGCATGACGTTTCTTTGTAAAATTGTTTTTACCTGTTCCAGGCATATGTGAAATGAAGGAGTTAGAGGACTCACGTGATAATCGGACTTTTGCTTCAATCAACCAACGAATATCTTCAGGAATTCCATGATTCATTAACAATCGCAATCTTGCACATCTAGCACGGTAAATTTTTGTAATCACATTCTGAGGTAGAGCGGGAAAATACTTTTTAAATTTTGCAAGATTAGTGTCCATTTTCAAATGAGAATTGGAAAAGAGATTCAAAGAATTGCACAAATGTATATATAGATATCAGTTATTATGGGAAACTGAAAGAACCAACTTAATTCACGGAGTACCGTTATTTGCCATTTGACCGGGGTAAGAGAAACTAGCAAAACAAATCACTCAATAATAATAATAATAATAATAATAATCAATCTTTATATACAGGATCACCCAATTCAATAAAGTCATGTTCAACTGAAAAATTATCAAAATAAACTTTCAGACGTTGTCCATTTACCTTGAAAACATTGTCATTCTTTGGATTCTCGATGTCGTAGGCCCCATATGGATACACATGTTTCACAATAAAAGGACCGCTCCATCTTGATCTTAATTTTCCAGGAAATAAATGCAGTCGAGAATTATAAAGCAAGACTTTTTGACCAACATTGAATGTTTTTCTCAGTATATTCTTGTCATGAAACTCTTTGATTCTTGCTTTATGAATTCTTGAATTTTCATATGCATCATTTCTTATTTCCTCAAGCTCATTTATTTGTAACTTTCGTAGTTGACTAGCTTCATCCAGATTTGAATTAAAAGCTTTAATAGCCCAATAAGCTTTATGTTCAAGTTCCACAGGCAAGTGACAAGGTTTTCCATAGACTAGTCTATAAGGTGACATACCTAATGATGTTTTATAAGCAGTTCGATAAGCCCAAAGTGCATCATTAAGTCTTAAAGACCAATCTTTCCTATTAGGGTTCACTGTTTTCTCCAAAATGTGTTTGATCTCCCTATTAGCAAGCTCTACTTGTCCACTTGTTTGAGGGTGGTAAGGGGTGGCAACTTTGTGTGTGATTCCATATTTCTTCATTAAAGACTCAAATGGCTTGTTGCAGAAATGTGTTCCACCATCACTTATTATGGCTCGAGGGACTCCAAATCGACTCAAAATATTTTCTTTCAAAAACTTTATCACTGTTTTGTGATCATTGTTTCGACTTGGAATTGCCTCTATCCATTTTGAAACATAATCTACTGCGACTAATATGTACAAGAAACCAAATGATGGAGGAAATGGACCCATGAAATCTATACCCCAACAGTCAAAGATCTCAATGACAAGAATAGGATTTAAAGGCATCATGTGACGTTTTGAAATTGATCCCAACTTTTGACAATTTTCACAAGACTTGCAGAATGCATGTGAGTCTTTGAACATGGTGGGCCAATAAAATCCACTTTGTAAGATTTTTGCAGTTGTCTTTCTTGATGAGAAATGGCCCCCACATGCCCCAGAATGACAAAATTTAATGACACTACTTACCTCATTGTCAGGAATGCATCTTCGAAATATTTGATCAGGACAATATTTGAATAAATAAGGGTCATCCCAATAAAAGTTCTTCACTTCATTCAAGAACTTTCTTTTATCTTGGGTGCTCCAATGAGCTGGCAATTGTCCTGAAACAAGAAAATTGACAATATTAGCAAACCAAGGCATTGTAGAGACAGAAAATAAAGATTCATTGGGAAAGTAGTCATTAATTGGTGTAATGTCAGTTTTCGAATCTGTTGTCAATCTTGACAAGTGATCTGCGACAACATTTTCGCTGCCTTTCTTATCTTTGATTGTGATATCAAATTCTTGAAGTAACAAAATCCACCGCACCAATCTAGCCTTAGAATCTTTCTTAGAAAGAAGATATTTCAATGCTGCATGATCACTAAAAACAATAACAGGTGAGCCAACAAGATAAGACCTAAATTTTTCACATGCAAATACTACTGCAAGTAATTCTTTTTCAGTGGTGGTATAATTCATTTGAGCATTATTTAAAGTTTTACTTGCATAGTAAATTACATAAGGTTTCTTATCTTTTCTTTGTCCCAAAACAGCACCTACGACATAATCACTAGCATCACACATTACTTCAAAAGGTAATGACCAATCAGGAGGTTGAATGACAGGAGCACAAGTAAGCAAGTTTTTAAGTTTAACAAAGGCTTTTTCACAATATTCAGTCCATTCAAAAATATTATCCTTTGTTAGAAGGTTACTTAAGGGCTTAGATATTACGCTAAAATCTTTGATGAACCTTCTATAAAAACCAGCATGTCCTAAGAATGATCTAACATTTTTAATAGATTTTGGTGTTGGCAATTTTGCAATAAACTCGATTTTAGATTTGTCAACCTCAATTCCTTTTAATGAAACAATGTGACCAAGTACAATGCCGTTTGTTACCATAAAGTGACATTTTTCCCAATTTAGCACAAGATTCTTCTCTTCACACCTGGCCAAAACCTAGTCTAAGTTAGTCAAACATTCATCAAATGAATCGCCAAAAACAAAAAATCATTCATGAAAATCTAAAGAAAATTTTCAACCATATCACTAAATATACTAAGCATGCATGTTTGAAATGTGGCTGGTGCATTACATAATCCAAAAGGCATCCTTTGATATGCAAAAGTACCAAATGGACATGTGAAAGTAGTCTTCTCTTGATCTTCCAATGCAATTTCAATTTGATTGTAACTCGAATAGCCATTTAGGAAGCAATAAAATTCATGACCTGCAACTCTTTCTAGGATTTGATCCATGAAAGGTAATGGAAAATGATCTTTTCTAGTCATTGAATTAAGTTTCCTATAGTCAATGCATATGCGCCAACGAGTAAAAGTTCTAGTGGGAATTAACTCATTGTTCTTATTTGTTATCACAATGACTCCAGACTTCTTGGGTACAACTTGGGTAGGACTTACCCATTTGCTGTCAGAAATAGGATAAATGATGTCATTATCTATAAGCTTAATGACTTCATTTTTCACTACTTCTTTCATATTAGGATTTAGCCTTCGTTGCATTTCTCTAGAGGGTTTAGCATTTTCCTCCAAATAAATTCTGTGTGTACAAATCAAAGGACTAATTCCTTTTATATCAGCTATGGTCCATCCCAATGCATTTTTATGCTTTTTTAGAGTTTGTAATAACTTACCTTCTTGATATGCATTAAGTTTAAAAGAGAGTATTACCGGAAAAGTTTCATTTTCTCCCAAAAATGAGTATTTGAGATTGGATGGCAACGACTTCAAATCAGGTTTAGGTGGTTGAACACTTGAAGGTATGGATTTAATTGATCGTGGTGGCAATTCCTCAATCTGTGGTCTCCAATTACTTGTCTTTGATTCTTCCTAAAAATAAATCATTTGCAAATCATCAGATTCATCAATCTCAATTTCACTAGAAGTGGTTGGAAATTGATCATGAATTAATTTTTCAGTAAAGTCCACTTCCTATAAATCATTATCATCTCTAAGTTGCTTGCAAATGTTGAAAATATTCATTTCCAATGTCATGTTTCCAAATGATAGCTTCATCAGTCCATTTCTACAATTAATCAATGCGTTAGAAGTTGCAAGAAATGGACGTCCTAAAATAACAGGAAATGAATTACATGCCTCAACAGGTTGTGTGTCCAAGACAACAAAATCCACGGGATAAATGAATTTATCGACTTATACTAACACATCTTTAATTATTTCTCTAGGCATTTTTATAGATCTATCAGCAAGTAAAAGAGTTATAGAAGTTGGTTTAAACTCACCTAGATTGAGACTCTGAAAAACTAAATATGGAAGTAAATTCACACTAGCACCAAGATCAAGTAAGGCTCTTTCAATTTTATGCTCTCCAATAAAGTAAGAAATTGTAGGACAACCAGAGTCTTTATATTTCAAAGCATTATTGTTCTGAAGAATAGCACTTACTTGTTCGGCTAGAAAGGCTTTTTTTTTCACATTCAGTTTCCTTTTCACAGTGCATAGATCTTTCAAAAATTTAGCATAAGAAGGAATCTGTTTAATAGCATCCAGCAAAGGTATATTGATTCTTACCTGTTTGAAAATTTCAAAAATTTAAGAGTTGTGATTGACTTTCCTTTATTTGGTCATGGCCTGAGGAAATGGAAGTGCTGGCGGAGAATTAGTCTTTTCTTTGCAATTTTCAGGTTCAACCTCTTCCTTACCCTTAAAGATTGACTCATCAGGGTCTTTGTCTTCAAAAGTTCCATTGCACATCAATTTAACCATTTGCCTATCTTTAGGTGTTAACCCTTCATAAAAATGTGAAACTAATCTCCATGTTTCAAAACCATGATGAGGACAAGTACTAAGTAAGTCTCGATACCTATCCCAACATTGGTAAAATGTTTCTCCTGGTTTTTGAGTGAAAGTGGTGATATGTCTTTTGAAAGAGTTTGTTCTATGAGATGGGAAAAACTTCTTTAAAAACTGTTGTTGCATTTCATCCCAAGCGCTAATGGATCCTGGTCTCAAATTTTGTAGCCATGTTTTAGCTTTATCTTTTAATGAAAAAGGAAAATGCTTTAATCTGATGGTGTTCATGCTACAATTTAGATTATTATATGTGTTACAGACCTCCTCAAACTCCCTTAAATGCAAGTATGGATTTTCTAATTCTAAACCATGAAAAGAAAGTAAAAGTTGCATAATGTCTGGCTTAAAATTAAAATGAGATGCATTGAGAGGAAAAACTATGCATGATGGTGCACTTGTTCTTGTTGGATTCATGTGGTCTCTAAGTGTTCTAACACGGTTATTCTCATTATTCTCATTATGAAGTGATTAATTATCTTCTTCAGCCATATTTTTTGAAAATGATGAGAATACCCTATAAAGTCTACCACTTGATATATGTGACCACTCTTATGCACGTGTAGGAATAGAATAAATGGAAAAGGAAAACAAAAGAAGAAGAAACAAGGAAAAAAAACAAAGTTATATACAAGAAAAGTGAAAAGAGAAAACAAAATAAATATTATAATTTATACAAAACTTATCTCCCCAGCAACGACGCTAAAAACTTGACACGACAAAAAGATTAATGTCTTCTCCCAAGTGCAAGAGTGTCAAAGTAATAAATAACCCGGCAAGACTGGGGTCGAACCATGGGGAGGTTATTGTACAAATTATAAATAACAACAACAACAACAACAACAACAACAACAACAATAATAATAATAGTACTAATAATAATAGTACTAATAACACTAATAATAATAATAATAATAAAGAAGAAGAGAACTTTGAGATGAAATATTAAAGTAAGGATTAAACAATGATAATAACAAATGTCAACGTTAGAGGTTCCACTAATGGTATGTCAAACAAGTATAGTATAAACACTTACTGTTCAATTGGAAACCACACATAAAGGAGGTTCCAATCATATTATAGATTGTTAACATGATTACATTAGTCATCTTATTCAATTAATGCTAATACTTGTAAATTTTGTTAAGCATTCATGATTATAACTTATGTTAACAACAAATCAAGTTCCTTTCATAGCTCAAGTGTTGGTTATACCATATAGTATGGGCTATGAAAGTGCTAAGCATTTGTTGTACCAATTGTTATACAACATAAATCAAGATTAGTCATTTAACAAGCAAAGTATTAAAGAGTGAACAAGATAACAAATATAAAACATGTTAGTATTAAACATTAAAGTCCATATTAAGTTTATATCATCCTTATTCTTATACCATTAGTGTAACCTTTTCACCTTGACATAATTAACTTAGCTAGACATAATGGAAGAAAGAAAAATAGGTAAACAAAATAAGAACGTAAATAAGATAAGAGTTAACAAAGGAAAGGAAAGGAAATGAAAGGCATAAACATAATATTAATGGAAGCAAAGCATAAACATTATAAAAAATACAAAGAGAGAAAGGAAGAATATGATCTTGATCTGGACACCAAGATGCCTAAATGCATGGCAAATGCCTCCTTTTATAGGCCAAAATTGGAAACTATTGATTTGATGACTAATTGATGAGTAGATGGCCAACCCTTGACTTGGTGATGATCCTTATCTTCTCTTGTCTGCCCAAAACGTCATTGGTAACGTCAAAATTAGAGCCACTTGAAAACATAAAAGTTCTAGGAAATTGTCTCATCTTTCTTGTGTAAACAATTCAGCTCATTTTGACTTCTATAACTCCAGATATGGCCAAAATACTGAATAGTGCTCGGGCTGGAGGACAGATTCGGGCTTCTTTGTTGTTGCAATAATTTGGACTTGAAAATGGCCTTTTTAGATCTTGGGCTCCATATGAAAGTTGTAGTTCTATGTCTTACCTTTCCATCCATATAAAGTAAACCTAAATCTAAGATTTATAGCTCCAGATATGACTCAATTACCAAACAATGTTCCGGTTTGGATTGCACCGACATCTCTTTTCTAAGTTTGATCATCTCTTTGCCTTTGCAATTGAAGTTCTTAAAGTTATCAATCAATCCTTTTATTTATATGATAGGCCTGTATTTAAAATGAATATTTACCATAAATTAAAGGTATCTTATATTATTAGATAGATTATTATAAAATGTACTTTAGTTAAGGAGTTATTGATACTTTAAGTGCAAAATGATGATATAAAACCATGATAAAAATGCACTTTTGAGTGCTAATCACTAGTTGAAATAAAGATTCATTTAGTGTATAGGGGAGGTAGTCTTGGGTTAATGGGAAGTGTGTCAATAGCTGTATTTTTAGGAGGTAGTCAAGTTTTTGGGGTCATCCCCAAAACTTTAACACAAGGGGACATCATTGGAAAAATAATTAGAGAGGAACTACAATTCTCTACAATGTCTGCTCGAATGAATGCAATGTTTAACTATGTTGATGCCTTCATTACCTTACTAGGTGGTCTAAGTATATTGGAAGAGATCTTTCAGATTTTCTCTTAGGCCTAACTACATATTCACTATAAACCTATAGGTCTGTTAAATGTTAATGATTATTATAATAAGTTGTTGCCTTTTCTTGATCATATTGTGGAACAAGAATTTCTAACTTCTTCTGCATAACAAATCGTAATCTTTGCTATTACTACTGAACAATTGATTGACCAACTATAATCTTTCATTCCTGTAATTAATCCCTTCATGAGTTGCATAAATTGATCATCTAAGGAAAGCTGTAAAAAGCTTATATTAGATTTGAGTCTTTATTTGTGAATAAGGATTTATGTCTTTTGCTTTTATTATTGTGTTTTGTTATTTCTTATATTTATTTAAGTGTGTTTCATGTTTGTCACTGTTTATTATTTCAGGTGATGTCTTCAATACTCTATCTTTTTACTTTAGAATATTGAGGATAATGTCTCATTTTAGTTAGGGGGAGAGGGTCGTAGTTGATAAAAAAATTTTAACTAACTTTGTTTTTCATTTCATAAAGTATGTGCAAAATTATTGTTACCACGATGACAAAGTAAAAGAGCTCTTTTATTAAAATAACTCTTGAGACCATCTTAATAATTATTTTTAACAAAGTCTATCATAATACTTATTGAAATATTCAAGTTTACAAACTCTCGCATTGTTATCACTTAATTTTGCTCATATACTCATTTAATATGTATTCTTAAACCTTAATTTTTCACACACACACTTCAACATATGATTATGGGTTGCACATTGGATTATTATATTATTTATATTCTTTTGTTAAAGGTAACAACTTAGAGAAATTGATAGTATATAATTTGAAAAAAAAATGATAATAAAAATATAGATAATTTTGGTTTCGTAGCCTCCCTAACCTAAGCAATTAAGACCGAAGAGGTGTTTTAATAATCAATACCCTAAAGTCAACTGACCTAGAAGTTATTGGCCTAACGCTTGTTACATGAGTTGAGGAGAAAAATTTAAGAAAATCAAACATTGTACTATCTATGTATCGGTATTGCCAACCCAAGTTACTAAGCTTGCAAGGGTATCTCACAACCTAATGCTATAAGACCAACTGGTTAAGAAGTCATTAGTTGAAAGCTCATTACATCAGTTAAAAATGCATTGTGTTTTAAGTTATATGTATATATATTTAAAAAACAAAAAAACAAAAAGAATCTCAATTTAAGGAAGTGAACCTTAAACATTAGAACAAGAATTTTGTTTTCTACCAAGAAAAGCCTATGTGTTGATATATTAAGCACAAAAAAAAAGTTTATTAATATATTGTTTAAAAGGTATTAAGTAGATATATAAATTTAATGAGAGTTTATTTATCTGCATAGATTAATGGAAGTTGAATGATGAATACCTTGCTTTATAAAATTTATAAATTGTTTTTCTATTTTAAGGCTTTCATTAATAGGGACTAGTAATAAGCTGGTTGCGGGGTGTGATTAGTACTTAAAAGTATATTTTTATCAAGGTTTTATATCATTATTTTGCATTTAGAGTATCAATAACTCCTTAACTAAAACATGTTTTATAATAATATATTTGATAATATAAGATACCTTTAATTTGTGAGAAATGTTTATTTTAAATTCAAACCTATCACATAAATAAAAAGATTGATTGATGAATTTAAGAACTAAAATTGAAAGGACAAAGAGATGGTCAAACTTAGAAAAGACATGTCGTTGCAGTCCAAACCTGTTTAGTAATTAGATCATATCTAGAGCTGTAGATCTCGAATTTATGTCTACTTTATATAAATGGAAAGGTAAGACATAGGCCTACGACTTTCATAGAAGCCTAAGATTTAATAAGGCCATTTTCAAGTCCAAATTATAACAACAACAAAGAAGTTTGAATTTGTCCTATAGCCCGCGCACTATTCAGTGTTTGGTCCATAACTGAAGTTCTAGAAATCTAAATGACATTTATTTTTCTTTTCCTGGAAAGCTGAGACAATTTCCTATAACTTTCATGTTTCAAATGGTTTCAATCCTAACTTTATCAATTTCCTCTATTTTTTGTTATACCAAGTGTTATACAACATAAATCTAGATTAGTCATTTAATAAGCAAAGTATTAAAGAGTGAACAAGATAACAAATACAAAATATGTTAGTATCAAACATTAAAATTCATATTAATTTTACACTATTCTTTTTCTTACACCATTATTGTAATCTTTTTACCATGACATAATAAACTTAGCTAAACATAATGAAAGAAAAAAAAATAAATAAATAAACAAAATAAGAACATAAATAAGATAAAAGTTAACTAAGTAAAGAAAATGAAATGAAAGGCATAAACTTGATATTAATAAAAGCAAAATATAAGCAATACAAAAAAATACAAAAAGAGAAAGCAAGAGCATGATCTTGATCTAGAAACCAAGATGCCTAAATGGTCATTGCTATCGTTAGAATTGAAACCACTTGAAACATGAAAGTTGTAGGAAATTATCTCAGCTTTTTAGAAAAAAAAAATAAAGGTCATTTGGACTTCTAGATCTCTAGATATGAGCCAAACACTAAATAGTGCACGGGTTGGAGGACAGATTCAGATTTTTTCGTTGTTATTATAATTTGAACTTGAAAATGGCCTTATTAAATCTTAGGCTCCATATGAAAGTTGTAGGCCTATGTCTTACCTTTCCATCTATGTAAAGTAGACCTAAATTCGAGATCCTACAGCTCCAGATATGATCTAATTACCGAATAGTGTTCCGGTTTGGATTGCACCGACATGTCTTTTCTAAGTTTGTCCATCTCTTTATCCTTTCAATTTCAATTCTTAAATTCTTAAATTAATCTTTTTATGTATGTGATAGGCATGCATTTAAAATAAATATTTATTATAAATTAAAGGTATCTTATATTATTAGATATATTATCATAAAACATGTTTTAGTTAAGGAGTTATTGATACTTCAAGTGCAAAATGATGATATAAAACCTTAAGAAAAATACACTTTTAAGTACTAATCATCTGAGCTGCAGGATAGATTCTAAAATCTCTATTATTGCTATAATTTGAACTTGAAAATGATATTTTTGAATCTTGGACTCCATGAAAGTTTTAAGCTTATATCTTAGCTTTCTATCAACATAAACCAGACCTAAATCCAAGTTCTAGAACTCCAGTTATGATCCAATAACTAAATGGTGTTGTAATTTGAATTCAACTAGCATTTGTTTTCTAAACCTAGTCATTTATTTGTCCTTTCAATTTCAGTTTTTAAATTCATCAATCAATCTTTGATTTATATGATAGGCCTGTATTTAAAATGAATATTTACCATAAATTAAAGGTATTAGTATTATTAGACTTATTATTATAAAACATGTTTTAGTTAATAATATAATACCTTGATAAAAATATACTTTTAAATATTAATCAATGTCTTAAAACTCAACTAACCATTTCTATCCTTTAATCTAACTCTCGTATCTTAAAAGTTAGGATTAAGCCTTATTGTTGGGTCTAGGTTTTAAATCACTAGTCAGGTTTATGCAGTCTTATACCATCAATAATAAAGGCACATATGCAAGATTAGGCAAACTCATTAGGCAAACTCTTATCATATCACCATAATAGTCACCTTTGATCAATTAAAAGCAAACATAAAGTAGCTTATCTTAGATATGATACTTTAAAGTGATTTTTATTATCCATTTAGCATAACTAGTCTCTTATCTAAAACTTTCAAAATAGCAATTCAAATTTCTAGTTATCGTAAACCTCAAGGAGAATTTATTTTTCTTAATTTTACTCCATCATCTTATCAAGATTTCTTTAGTGAAAAAGAGAAGAAAAGATATATAACTCAAAGATTAATAAAATGCTCAAATATTAATGTTTTGAGTCAAAACTTAAATACATGATATAGATTAAAAAAGTAATTTACATAAATAATGATATAAACATATAACCATAATAATATTATTAAAATTTAACTTGATTTGATAATTATATATAAACAAATTAGATGCATTTATTATATTTGAATATTTAAGCAAAACTGATAGTACATTTTGATTTTTAAATATCATGTTCATTAATTATAATAACAACAAATTAATCTTTGGGTGATCCTAAATTTTTATAATAAAAAATTAAAATAAAAAAGATATATACCAAATGTGAAGGAAATATTAATTGCAGGGACAGGTCTAAAATTTTAAAGGAACTAGTGTTGAATTTAAGGAGGAAAGAAAAAATAAATTTAAGGATAAAAACCAAATAAGAGGCGTTTTGGCATACACATTGCCCCATAATAGAGAGAGCTCTGATACATTTCAAGTGTTTTCGTAGAAGGTAGCATTTGATAGTCTAATAATCCCACACATGCATTTCAAAGAAAATAGGAGATGTCCACTCGTAGCATGCGTTCATTTGTATTTTTTATAATATATATTATATGATCAATTGTAATTTTACCCTTGAGTAACCGTCACGTTAACAATAAAACTAGTGTCAATTGATAAAAAAAAATTATTATAAAAGAGTTATGTTAATTTTGATTTTAAAAATAAAAAAATAATTTTAATATTTTCAAAAATATTAAAAGATTATATCATTTCTAGTTGAAATGTATTATAATTTTTTCATTGAAAGATTAAATGATAAATTTTACTTAGCAATTTTTTTTTGAAATTACTAACAGCTCAAATTATTAAAAACAATTGTAAGTGAAAAAACTCTTACTGCCTTGTTAAAATTTTTCTTTCGGCAAATAACAAAATAGTGATTTGTTATTGGATCTAGAGTAACTTTGCCTGCGCTCTTTAATTTTTTTAATATTAATTAACATGTTTGAAAGCAAATGTTAAATTTTTTTATTTTAAAAAAAATATTTTCAAATCGATTTATTCTTTAATTAATATTATTTTTTTCTTAGGTTATTCTAAAAATGCACCACTCCTGCTATAGATTGATACAATTCTAAAAACATTAATATATTTATTGAAATGTTAGTTTAAAAGACTTCAATTTAAAAAGTTAAAAACAAAGTGATCGCTTTTAATCACAAAATAATATTTAATTTTAGATAATAAAAATCAATGATGTTTTGCAAAATTCTCTATTTATAATAGTGTTGATGAGATCTTTTCAATATCATTGCATCATTGCATGATAAGTTGATTTTTTTATAAAATCAAGTTACTATCCACCAATAATAAAGAAAAGGTTTTCATATATATATATATATTAGGCTATTAAATTCTATGTCATTTAAAATTGGCTTGAATAAAATGGATTAATATTATGTTTTGTATCTCTATTTTTATTTATCTATAAAATTTGTTTTTATTAATTGTTTTTAGTATAAATAGCTTAATCTATCAATTATGTAAATTTAAATAGAAAGTTTTAAAGAATTAGATGTTATATATGAATATAATAAATATTATAGATATAATTAAAAAAATTAAGGATATATTAAAAATTTGATTAATTATAAAATAATTAATTGAGTCATATATTATTTTTTTAATAGATTATAGCCTTTTGTTTTTTAGTTATTGGGGTGACACGTGTTAGTATTGGAAATATTAAAAAAACAACAACAATCTGAACATAAATATGATGAGGAAAATAATATTTTAAAAAATAAAAATAAATGAAAAATCTTATTAAATGAAATCAAACAAAAAGTGAAATAAATTAACATTTAAAACCCAAAAACTAATAAATTTTCTTTAATCACAACCATTGATTAGCACCGGCTAAAACATAACATCAAGCTGTTGTGACCAGCCGCCATAACCCACAACCTCACATCACGTTGACACCACCCTAGCCACCATAGTTCCCACCACGAATCGCAAATCCTCAATTGTGAACCACCCAAGATCAAGCCACCATTACCAACCATGATATAAGACTTGGCTTTATATAGCCTAAATCCCAGTTTCTAACCAGTTCTGTAAGCACTTCCCTGTTGCATGAAAGGTTTTCGACAATTTGTTCCAATAAAACACACAATTTAAAAGAAGACACCTCTCTATCTCTCTCTCTCTCTCACACAAAAAAAAAAAACAGCTGAAAGCTTGAGTCGAATTTGCTACTAATTATCAAACTCTGATTGTGGTCATCTGCTATGATCGTTCAGTGAATTAATAATAATAATGTTGGGTATCGCAGCTTCAATAAGAGGAGGCGTAGGCATTGGTCGCCGGCTTAGCTTCGCTATCAGAAAGTGTGTTTTCTTCTCTTCTCTCCTCTCCCTTGCATTATGTTTTTTTCTTTAATAATTCTTTTTTCTTTTTGTTTTTTGTTCTCTGTGATTGCCATTTATTTATGCAGGGAATCTTTGACTTGGTACCGTAATCTACTAGTTCAAAACCAGTCGGACAGTTTTAATTACACACCATCTGCTGTATGCTGTTTTTTATGGGCACAAAGACCTGGTGTTGTTCTTGAAAATTTTGCTAGGCATATGAGCACTGCATCATTGGAGCTGAGGACAGACAATGATTTTGTTAGATTTTCGATTACTAAAGATGGGTATTCAGCAAAAGAGAAGAGAAGTATGAAAAAGGTGCCCAGATATGTTAAAATGTCGAAAAAGGCGAAACTTAATGAACTCCGGTTCTATCGCCTCAAGGCCAAAAAGAAGATGAATTCTCCGAATCCTGAAGTTAGGATTAGATATAAACTTGAAAAGGTTGGACCATTTTTTTGTTTTACTTCTTTTCAAGCGAGGCTTGCATGTTCTTAATTTTTTATTTTTTTTTGTCTCAGGCCAAAAGGAAGGAAACATGGTTGATTGAAAAGCTCAGGAAACTTGAAGTCCCCAAAACTCCAGGTGAAGCATATGATCCTGAAATATTAACAGAAGAGGAGAAGCATTACCTCAAGCGTACTGGCGAGAAGAAGAAAAACTACGTTCCAGTTGGCCGACGAGGGGTTTTTGGAGGCGTTGTTCTCAATATGCATCTTCATTGGAAGAAGCACGAAACCGTCAAGGTTACTTGCAAACCTTGCAAGCCAGGCCAAATTCATGAATATGCTGAAGAGCTTGCTCGACTTAGCAAAGGGATCATTATTGACATAAGAGCTGACAACACCATTATTTTCTACAGGGGAAAGAACTATGTGCAGCCAAAAATCATGTCCCCTCCAGATACCCTATCTAAAGATAAAGTGAGTTTGCCTAGTTTTTTTTTTTATTCCTTTGAAATATCAGCTGAATTAGCATATTTTTTCAATTGAAAATATAGCACAGAGTGAAGTTCCCGAAATCCACCCTAATTTCCCAGGTTCACTTCCGTCGCTGTTTTTATGACCTTGGAACAGGTTTTTTTTTTTTTTCTTGTCCTCTTCTTTTCTGCTGGTTTCGCTAAACGCCTTCTTGATAAATACATATTTTTAGACTGTTCATTGCTTAAATAGTTGCAATATTCTGGTAGGATATGAACTTCAAAAAATTTGTTTTTGGGGGTGGGGGTGGGGGGCTAAAAGGTTCGAAGCTTCAGTTTTCTTAATTTTTTGTTTGATACGAAAGCAATAATAGATCACTAACTTTCTTGTGAATTTTTTTCTGTTAATGGGCACATTTAATGCCTAAAAGATAGTGGTAGAAGATTGTCCGCTCAGGTTTTTATTCCTGAGGGACTTTTGTTGTACAGCTATGTTGCTATAATTTCTTATCTTTTTTTTTTTCTGTTTTAGAGCTCAATGGTTTCTCTGCTTCTTGCTCTCTTTTTCTTTCTTTCTGGTTCAGTATTTTCAACGACTCACTGAAATTAAAAACTATTTGGTAGACGAGGACACAGTTTGCAATCTTGAAGGTGTGAGGGGATTACGGGTTGGCAAGCTAGTACTCTTACCAGGCCTTTTCTCTTTATCTTGTTATGGAAATACTAGTCTTTGTAGTCATGTGAAGGTAAGCTGGACTGATGCCACTGTCATTCTCTTACGGGGAAAGTATTTTCAGCTTTCACACAACATTTCCTGAGGAAATACTGGTCTTTGTAGGCATGCGGTGGTGAAGGTAAGCATGGGAGGATTTGATTTTCAGAAGGTAGCAAACAACTCAAATTTCAGAGGGTTGTAGCTTGCATTAAGTGAGACTTTTAAATGGTTTTGGCTTATTATGGTGGAATAGACTGATGCAACTGTCATTCTCTTATGGGTAAAGTATTTTCAGCTTTGACACAACATTTCCTGAGGAAATACTAGTCTTTGTAGGCATGTGGTGAAGGTTAGTGTGGGAGGATTTGATTTTCAGAAGGTTGCAAACAATTCAAATTCCAGAAGGTTTTAGTTTGCATTAGGTGAGACTTTTAAAAGGTTTTGGCTTATTATTGTGGGATAGACTGATGCAACTGTCATTCTCTTATGAGGAAAGTATTTTCAGCTTTCACACAACATTTCCTGAGGAAAGTCTCATCAGGGCTTTTGCCTTCTCATTCTTTTTGCTTTTTTTTGCCCCAAAATCTCAATGAACCGGGAGGAATCAAGTTCTTATTATTTTGAATGGTTTGGATGATTGAATGGCACTTGAATGGCTTAATCTGTTATAGTGATCCAAGCATAGAAAGTGAATTGATGAAAATTCCTGATCCCTTGCCAAGGGGAAAAGGCCTGTGTTGTAGGTGGCAGCATATTGTTTGGTCAGGTTATTTTGGCAGTAGTGACAACACATTTGACATAGCATCATTGTGTGTTTAGGAGGTGGTTCCTTGAAAGGGAATTTAGTGAATAGTTCATGTATGGTTTTTGAATCATCTGGAATTTTGTATTTGACTAAATCTCTTTGTTTAAAAATTCTTGTAGTCTATAAGCCAACCATTTAGTTTTATATTTTTTTAAATTTTTGTTTCTGGAAAATATGTTCTGTTGGCCATTGGAAATCACGGTTAATTTTAACTCCTCATCTTAATAAAGTTAGCAATGTCTTTGTCATGGTGACATGAATCAATTCTCGGTAATAAATATTATTTTTTGGCTTGTTGACCACCCATTAATCCTGTGCAGTGAAGGTCTACTAGGTATTACTTCATCTTGTCAATACTCAATTACTGGCGTTATAGTGGTTTTCCTTTTGAAAATTGCAGGCCCTGGAAAAATATAGGTACGAGCAGTCGCTTGAGCATACAAGTCAGTTCATTGAGAAATTGGAGAAAGAGCTTGAAAATTATCAGGAGCATGTTGTTCGTTACAAGAATAGGAAAGAAGCTGCAGGAGACAGTACGATTGCTGATGTATGAAAACAAAGATCTAATAATCTTTTGAATGTTTTCTGGAGTCAAAGAACTTATGTCAAAGAAAAAAGAAAGACTAATATGTGCAAACAATATAAATGAAAAACTGCAATAGGAGCCCTTTTGGTTGACAAAGGCTTTTGTTCATGATATTTGTCTTTTTAGAGATGGTCTATTTCTTTGTTTTGCAGGATGGACTCTCTCAAATAACAAATCAAAGTTGACTTTTCTACATTAAGGGGATGGCACCTTCTGCTGATTATGAGACGGAATTTTGCCTCATGGAACAGATCAGACATGGTAAATATTTCATCAACTTACTTGAGCAGGTAGAGCTTTTCATTATAAAAACCATTTGTATATCTTTTCTATGCAAGATTAGGTGCTTTTCTACCATCTTTGAAGTCCTCTTATCGGCTGTGTTATCTCCTTTTCATTTCCGATCGAAAGGGAATTGATTCAATGATATTGCTATCTATATTCATGTTCGTTTTCTGGAATTTAACTTGATAGGCATCTATGCACCATGAAGTTTGGCCCTCATTTCTGTTTTTATATTTTGTTTGATGTCTATAGTAGCTGGTTTTTCTTCAGTTTTCTTCCTTGTATAATTTCTTATAGTTGGTGTTTTAAGGATTTTGACATGCCCATTTTAATCTTTTTTGTAAATCAGAAGCAAAAAAAATAGAAGATGACCAACTGTAATGCAAATTTGAGTGGCGCAGATGAGAGAGTAGCTGTACAAAACGAGCATCCTTTTTAAGAGAGTAGCTTACCGTAATTTCTCCCATGTTCAGTAAGCCAGTAACTTTAGAGGACCCCTAATTTATCGACTGGGTACTTTCATTTCTCCCATTTTTATTTTAAAGGGAAAAATCTCAATTTAGTGCCTAATTTTGAGTGACAAAACATGTTCATAATGTTTCAGACATTTGTCTACTGGGTACTTTCATTAGATCAATGCTTGTTTTTTTTTTTTTTCTTTGTTGCTATAAAACGCCGATGTCTGAAACATTTTAGATATAGCTGCTAAAATGTTTAGTTTTAGGACTGAATTGAGAATTGGATAACATGTTAAGAGATTAATTTGAAATTTCACCTATTTTTCATCAAAGGAGTAGCTGTTTTGCATAAGTGAATTAGCTATACCCAACAAAATATTATAATAAAAAAAAGAAACTATAAAAATTTAATTTTATTATTTTATTTAATTAGTGTGAATATTTGAGTCACTTGGTATATATTTTAATTAATTTTATGAGTTTTAAAGTTAAAAACTATATAAACTTTCAATAACTTTAAAGTTAAACTTGAATTGATGATTTTTAAATAACAAATCTAAAATTTAATTAGTGAAGTTATTTTGTAGCCATATATGGTGTTTTTATGTAAAATTATTTTTATAGATTGATTCATTTTATTAAAAAGTTATATATCAGGAACTTGTAACTATCTAAAAGTCAACAGAAAAATATTTTGTTAATTCAAATATTATTATTATTTGTTACTTAATAATTACAAAGTTTTTATATTAAATATTACAATTTTATCATTAAATTAAGAAAAATATATGCTATTTTACACTTTGCTTGAGCTTTATGAGTTTATGAAACACCTGCAAAATAATAAAAATAATTTATAATTATATTTCATTTAATAGCCTTTTGAGTTCATGAGATACCTATATGATGCAAGATAATAATAATCATTTATTATTGTATTTCATTTAAATAACCCAAAAATTCATGATGCATCAAATTAATAATAAAACTACTAATTAAAGTTATCATTGCAATTTTTTTTCTCCTGCACTAGTATTAATCACCGACAATGAATCCGTAAAAGTTGTCTCACAATCAAAGCAATTATCCTAGCCACAATACCAATCCTAACATCTTTTGGAAAATGGTCACCATTGAAATAATTTTGATTCACATAGGACATTTATTTCTTTTTTTTTTCTTTTTGTTTTGCTGAACTTTTGTTTTCTAACCAAGCATATTTTATTTCAAACAAAACTTTTAACTTGACAAAAGTGTTCAAAATAGACTTTGTTTTTTATTCTTAATTAAACAAATCTGTAGCATTTGAAATCACGTATTTATCAAAAGCAGAACTACATTCCTCATTTATAAGAAAAAACTTCAACCTAAGCATAAATCTATAGGAAAATAAATGGGGTTTTAAGGTTAAACCCAAGATAAATAAATAAGTACAAGGCTCATTTGAAGGTGAAAAACCATGACTAAAAGAGGGAATAAATTAATAGGACATATTCTCCCTTGTGATGAGATTTGTTTTCATTCATTTTATTCTTGCTATTATCGCCCATTTCAATAGGGAATTACTCCACAAGTGTAAAGATTGCATTTTATAATAAATACCATATTTTTTAATAGATAACTAGACAAAGAGATTTACATGCATCAACTAAAATGTTTTACTGAAAAAGAAAAAGAACACAATTTTTAGCCTCAAATGTTTTATCTATGGCTTGAAACAATCATTTAGGCAATGTTATCACTAGTTTCACTAAACTATTATTTTGATTGGTTTTGTGATGACCAGGAAACATCATTATGTGTATGTAAAAAAATTTGAAAAAAAGTTCTTATTATATATATATATATAAACAATATTTATTAGCTGTAAATGATTTGAAGTTAATTATTTTAACTTAAAAGTCGCTGTCCTCTACATTTGAGATGAAGAATATGGGTCATGCATATTATGTATTGAGAGTTAAGATCTAAAATGATCAATCTAAGATAGTTTTAAGTTTATCTCAAGAGAATTACATTAAAAGAATCTTAAAAGATTTTATATATGTAATTCTATACTCCAATTATAAAGAGTCTTGCTTTTAGTGTTAAACAATATCCTAAGATAAAGGAATAGAAAAAGTAATTAGTATATGTTTTTTTATTCAAGTGCAATTGGTAGTCTGATGTATCCAATGATGTGTGCTCGATCTAATATATATTTTGTTGTTGGCATGATTAGTAGATATTAAAGTAATCCTAGTATTGCGCATTTGAAAATAATTAAAGTATTTTTCAATTTCTAAAAGGAACAATAAATCTTTCCTTATGCTACCACAGTGACAATCTCAAATTGATCAGATATAAAGATGTTGATATATCTACTAATTGAGATGATATAAAATCTACCTCAGAATATGTTTTTATTCTTAGATGGAGGGCCATCTCATGGCGTAGTATAAAGCAATTTATGTCTCTCTATCTATAATGGAGTTAGAATATATTGCTTACGTAGTCATTGACTAGGGGGCCTCTGTTTTAAATGATTCTTGCATAGCTTGAATGTTACAATACATAAAGATTATATTATTTATTATGAAAACACTTATGCAATAGCTTATGTAAGGGGTCCTAAAAATCATGGCAAATCAAAGCATATTGGTATCAAAAATCATTTTATTCAAGACATTATTGCATAAGGTCAAATTTTCCTTAAACATATATCTACTTGTAAGATGGTTGCTAATCCATCTATCAAACCTCTCCCAAGAGACATCTTTTTTATGCATGTCAGAGATTTAGGATTATATAGGATTTAATAAGCTTGTATTTGACATGATTGAATATTGTGGATCTTTTATGCATTAATGTTTCATAAGTATTCTTCTTGCATAATTATTGTTAATTTAAATTAGTGCACGATATCATATTAAATGTAAATATCACCGGGCAATGATTGTCATTCTCACATAAGGAATTGCCTTATCGTTGAGAAAGCAAATAGGACAAGATATATTCCAATCATAAGATGCATTTTAATAATGCTTATAATATACTTAGCTTTTAGTGAGCTAACAAGGATATATTCCTTGTTATTTTATGTCACCTAACTTAGAGTTAAGATAAGACTTATAAGTAAAAAATAGAGAGGTTCACATCTCTATAAAGCATCTTAAATAGTCGAATGTGAGAATTTCAAGAAGGCATTAGAAGAGTGATTGTCTCAAGATACTAAGGTTAAGAGTAGTGTTTTAGCATTAAGCTAAGGTTTGCATGTTGTATAAGCAAGACGTTCGTTGTAGTGGGAGCTTTACCATAGCATATAGTATCATATTTTATGTACATTTACCATAAAAGAAAGTGATAGAATTTATCCCTTCTCTATCATTGTGTGAGTCCTATAATTTTTTTATGAATCCATAATTATACCATCTAGAACTTAGAACTATGTCATGATGTGGAGATTTGATGTTGCTACTTTAGTATGTTATCCAAGAGTTATAAATCAAATAGTCCAATGATGCATGTATAGGAAAAAAAATTAAGTCAAAATTAATTGACATAAGAGGCTAAGAAAAAATGATTTCAATTGTCTTAATGATCTATGATTTATTGCTCAAATGATGATGTTACATAAATATATTTGACATAGTCATTAATACAAATACATATAATAAGAGTTCATGTATAGCTTTTAATACTATCTAAGAGGGATCAAAAATGCTTGATTTAGTGTGATTATTTAGTTTGGGGTATAAATGAAATATAGAGTTATAATGTCATGTTGATTTTAATAGTGAGTTGATATAACATCTTTACCTATGATTTTATTGTTTGGTCAGGCATACCATTTCCCATATGAAAAGGAGAAAAAAAGAGATACTTTATCATAAGAATGAGGTTATGATTTAAAATGTTTAATATGTACAAGTGAGAGATGTAGATAAATGCCTATACAAGTATTCTATTTAGAAGATAAAATCTAGATTTATCAGGATTAAGTTTGGAGAGCCAACTTAATCTAGGACTTTTGATTGAAAAAGTCCTAATATAATTATAACTCTCCATCTATTTAAGGATACTAATGGTTAATAGGTAGTGGTATCTCTGAATCTTTTTTTTTTATTTGTCAAAAACATAAAACACTCTCTCACAATATCTTTATTTGTTCTCTATTGAACATCATCAAAGCTCTAAGAATTGGTCCCTTTTTTTTGTTTCATGCAATATCAAAGAAGTTTGTAATTCAACTAGAGATTCTAGTTTGTAAATTTGATATGTTACAATAACCTTTTTATTTAAATATATCAACAATATCCAACTTTGTCTTGTATAAACTTCATTGATTTTATATGTATTTAAGATAAGGATAATTTTGAATTTTGAATTCACTTTCCTAACCAAATGTAATGTATTTTTTTATTAATACTTGTCCCTTTCATTAAATATTCCTCCCACTAAAAAACCTATCTAAAAAGAAAATTAATATGGGATATAAGATAACTATATAGTTTTTAAATTGAGTGATTTTTTTAAAAGGAATTTCTTTAAAGGAAATGAGGGCTATGAAATAGCTTTGGTTTTGAAATTCATAGTGTGCTCACTATTGAATAATGAAGAATAATTGTTTAGATTCCAAGTAGAACACAAATAATATAGGTAAGTCTTAAATATCTTTAAAAAATTAAAATAAATTGAGATCAAGGCATGTTATTATTATTATTATTATACTCCAATATTTTCCCCAGATTCCAAAATATTTTCAAAAATCCAAAAAAAATAAAAACTTTAAAAAATTGTTTTCAATGCATTTCAATTATTCGCATGTCCATTTTTTAATTTTCAACCATTTTATCTTGTTGATATCTTCTAAAAAAACCAAAAATATATTTTTGATGCATTTTGACTATTAATGTGTTCATTTCATAATACTTGATTAATTTTTTTTTTATTGAATTGACATTAACATTGTCTTTTGAAATAGAACCAAAACATAAAAAATACAAGAATATCAAAAATAAAAAAGGAAACCCATATAGACAAAAATAGACAAAGGATCAAAATGCAAAAATAAAAATAAAGGATGAAGATAAAATACAGTGGCCTGAGGATTAACTAATCAACAAAGAAAATGAAAAAGGTCAAGTTAGCTAAAGTGTAAAACAAGAGAAATGAGGAACCAAAACAAAATTAAGCTACTTGGAGATCAAAGTAGCTATAAAAAAAATGACAAAGTTTATGAGATATAAATATATATTTGAACTGTAGAGAAAAGGGAGCCACCACAAATGAAACCTAACCTTATCTCTCTCACATAAAATCCATAACCTCTTCTTTTCCACCAAAAACCATAACTACTAAGAGATAAAGAAGAGAAAATATGCTGAAAGTTAAGAAAAAAATATAGCCATAAAAAAAAAAGCAGAGAAAACATCTAACTATCCACTTCACACCAAGGTCACAACTCATCTCCCTTTTCACCATCTCTAGCATCATATCATATATTTTTCTAATCTCTCTCTTCTATTTTTTTTTTTTACCTTAGAACCACCTTGCAAATATCATTATGCAACCTAGAAAACTCTAGCTACAACCCTTATAAAATAGCCTTGAAAACTCCATCAAAATCATATCATTACTTGGTTTTTGGTTCATTACTACAGATAAAAATAAAATATATGCCTAAAATTTTCATGCAGAGTACAAAACTCAGACCTACCATTTTAAAGCTCAAATCATAGTTAAAATAGTAAAGTCAAAATCTATCCAAAAATTCACGATAGCTCAAATTCTAATTCAAATACTACTAGTTTTTTATATCATAATTAGAGCTACACACTTTGGTTTTAGGTTTTATTTATCTTGATAAAAAGATAAGATATATGTATAAAACTTTCATGGAGAGTGTAAGTTCTAGTTCTTCCATTTTAAATCTCAAAGCAAAGCCTAAATAGAGAAGTCAAAATCTATCTAGAAACTTATTGCAGCTCAAATACTGTTTTGGTTTCTAGCCTTTGTATAAAAGTTAAAAAAAGTAAAGCAAACTTAGATGTATTGGAAATCTTAAAAGTAATATAAAATATTTTTTTAAGGGTTCAACTCCAAATTATATGGTTTCAATGCTCTAAATCTAGCCATAAATTGCATAAGAAACAATAGTTGATTAGTACTTAAAAGTGCATTTTTTTATCAAGGTTTTATGTTATCATTTTACACTTGAAATATCAATAACTCCTTAACTAAAATATATTTTATAATAATATATCTAATAATATAAGATACCTTTAATTTATGGTAAATATTTATTTTAAATGCAAGCCTATCACATAAATAAAAGGATTGATTGATAAATTTAAAAACTTAAATTAAAAGGACAAAGAGAATATTATTAAGTTAAGACATAGGCCTACAACTTTCATATGGAGCCTAAGACTAAACTTAGAAAAAAGATGTCGGTGCAATCCAAACCAGAATATTATTAAGTAATTAGGTCATATCTGGAGCTGTAGATCTCAAATTTAGGTCTACTTTATATGGATAGAAAGGTAAGACATAGGCCTACAACTTTCATATGGAGCCTAAGACTTCAAAAGGCTATTTTTTAGTCCAAATTGTAGTAACAACAAAGAAGTCTGAATCTATCTTCCAGCCCGAGCATTGTTCAGTTGTTGGCCCATATCTGGAGTTCTAAAAGTTCAAATGACCTAAATTGTTTACATAAGAAAGCCGAGATAATTTCCTATAATGTTCATGTTTTCAAGTGGCTCCAATTTTGAAGTTATCAATGACATTTTGGGTAGACAAGAGAAGATAAGGATTGTCACCAAGTCAAGAGTTGGTCACCCACTCATCAACATTTGTCATAAATTTAGGCATCTTGATTTCCAGATAAAGATCATGCTCTTTGCCAAGCGTTTATTGTACCAAGTGTTATACAACATAAATCAAGATTAGTCATTTAACAAGCAAAGTATTAAAGAGTGAATAAGATAACAAATATAAAACATGTTAGTATCAAACATTAAAGTCCATATTAAGTTTATACCATACTTATTCTTACACCATTAGTGTAGCCTTTTCACCTTGACATAATTAACTTAGCTAGACATAATGAAAGAAAGAAAAATAGAAAAACAAAATCAGAACATAAATAAGATAAGAGTTAACAAAGCAAAGGAAAGAAAATGAAAGACATAAACTTGATATTAATGAAAACAAAGCATAAATACTACAAAGAATACAACGAGAGAAAACAAGAACATGATCTTGATCTGGATACCAAGATGCCTAAATGCATGGCAAATGCCTTCTTTTATAGGCCAAAATTGAGAACTATTGATTTGATGACTAATTGATGAGTAGATGGCCAACCCTTGACTTGGTGACAATCCTTATCTTCTCTTGTCTGCCCAAAACATAATTGATGACGTCAAAATTAGAGCCACTTGAAAACATGAAAGTCCAGGAAATCATCTCAGCTTTCTTGTGTCAAAAATCCAGCTCATTTCGACTTCTAGAACTCCAGATATGATAAAAATACTGAGCAGTGCTCGTGATGGAGGACAGATTCAGGCTTCTTTGTTGCTGCAATAATTTGGACTTGAAAATGGCCTTTTGAAATCTTAGGCTCCATATGAATGTTGTAGGCCTATGTCTTTCCTTTCCATCCATATAAAGTAGACCTAAATCTAAGATCTATAGCTCCAGATATGATCTAATTGCTAAATAATATTCTGGTTTGGATTGCACCAACATCTCTTTTCTAAGTTTGGTCATCTCTTTGCCTTTGCAATTAAAGTTCTTAAAGTTATCAATCAATCCTTTTATTTATGTGATAGGCCTACATTTAAAATGGACATTTACCACAAATTAAAGGTATCTTATATTATTGGATAGATTATTATAAAACGTACTTTAGTTAAGGAGTTATTGATACTTCAAGTTCAAAATGATGATATAAAACCATGATAAAAATGCACTTTTGAGTACTAATCACACCCCCCAACTAACTTATTACTAGTCCCTAGTAATCAAAGTGTTAAAATAGAAAAATAATTTGCAAATTCCACAAAGCAATGTATTCATCATTTAACTTCCATTAGTCTATCTAGGTAAACAAACTCTTGTTAAATTTATATACCTGCTCAATACCTCTTAACAAGATATTCTTAAACCTTTCTTTTGTGCTCAATGTATCAACACATAATTATGGGGCTTTTCTTAGAAGAAAACAAAATTTTTGTTCTAATGTTTAAGGTTAACTTTCTTGGGTTGGGATTATTATTTTTATCTTTTTTTTAATATACATATAATTTAAAACACCATGCATCTTTAACCCATGTAACGAGCTTTCAGCTAATGACTCCCAGACTAGTTGGTCTTAGGGCATTAGGTGTTAAGACACCCCTACAAGCTTAGTAACTCGGGTCGCAGATACTGATATGTAGATAGTGCAATGTTTGATTCCCTTAAGCTTTTTTCCTCAACCTATGTAACAAGCATTGGGTTAATAGCTCCCAAGTCAGTTGACTTTAGGATATGAGGTGTTAAAACACCCATTCGGGCTTAATTGCTTAAGTTAGGGAGGCTATGAAACCAAACTTATCTATATTTTTATTATTATCATTTTCTTTTTTTCTTTTTTTTCCTCTTTTTTTTTGTTTTTTTTAATTATATACTATCCCTTTCCCTTAGTTGTTACCTTTAACAAAAGAACATAAATAATGTATTGATTCAATATGCAACCCACAATCATATGTTGAAGCGTGTGTGTGTAAATTAAGGTTTAAGAAAACATGTTAAAAAAGTATATGAGCAGACTTAAGTGATAACAATGCAAGAGTTTGTAAATATGAATATTTCAAGAAGTATTATGATAGATCTTATTACGAATGATTACTAAGATGCGTCTCAAGAGTCATAAAAGATTCTCCTTACTCTGCCATCATAGTAACAACCATTTTGCACATGCTTTATGACATAGAAAACACAATTTTTTTTTAGCTACTACCCTTTCCCCCTAACTAAAACAAGACATTTTCCTCAATGTTTAAAGGTAGAAAGATAGAGTATATAAGATATCACCTGAAATAACGAACACTGACAAACCTGAAACACACTGAAACAAATATAAGAAACAACAAAACATAATAATAAAACCAAAAGACACAAAGATTCATAAATGGAGGCTCAAATCCAATCTAAGCTTTTTACGTCTTTCTTGAGTTAACCAATTTATGCGACTCATGGAAGGATCAATTACAGGAACGAAAGATTGTAGTTGATCAATCAATTGTCCAGCAGTAGCAGCAGAGATTATGATTTGTCGTGCAGAAGATGTTAGAAATTCTTGTTCCACAGCGTGATCAAGAAAAGACAACAACTTATCATAATAACCATTAACATTTAACAAACCTATGGGTTTATGGTGAATGTGTAGTTGAGCCCAAAAGGAAATATGAAAGATCTCTTCCAATGTGTCTAGACCACCTAGTAAAGCAATGAAGGCATCAGCATGGTTAAACATTGCATTTATTCGAGCAGACATTATAGAGACCTGAAGTTCCTCTCTAATTGTTTTTCCAATGATGTCCCCTTGTGCTAAAGCTTCGGGGACGACCCCCAAAACTTGACTACCTCCTAAAAATTGAAGCTATTGACATACCTCCCATTAACCCAAGACTGCCTTCCCCATACACTAAATGAATCTTTCTCTCAGCTAGCACCTAACCAAGATGATTTGCCGATTCTAAAAACTCCTTTTCTTTTCCAGGACTAGATTCACCGAAAACACAAATATTTCTTATATGATGAGTTGAGGAACTTGCCATTTCTACACACTTCTGTATTTGTTGAATGTATGAGTTGAGTAGAAATGAAAGGAAGGAAGAGAGGGTTTTATAGATGAGAAATTAGAAAGACAATCATACCACTTATATGTTGGCCAGCTAGAGTCTCACTCTCTCTCTCTCTTTATTTATTTATTTATTTACTTTTTTAAAAAAACATGTATATGTACAAGTAGTTGTAATTGTGGCTCACATCTTCTCTTGATTTTACGTCTAAGAATGGCTTAAACACCTTCTATGGGTCAGGGATAAGCTTCCCATCTAGTTTTCTTAAAAACTAGCAAATAAGGTCTTTTTTAGTCAGATTTCCAAGACTAAGTTGATCATGTTCTTTATGAAATAGTGACCATAAATCATGAATTGCACGATGCACATCTCCACTAGGATGCGTCTCAAGAGTCAATAGAAGATTATCTAAAGACTCCTTACTTAGGGCATCCTTAATGAATTGTATTTTATCTTCACGGTTTACAGATATCATTCCTAAAGAACGACATTGTGTATTTCAAGTCCATTTAGAACATCGATGACAGACTTTCAGTCGTTTTGCACGATGCTTCTTTGCAAAAGTACTTTTACCTGTTCTAGGCATGTGTGAAATGAAGGAGTTAGAGGACTCACCTGATAATCGGACCTTTGCTTCAACCAACCAACGAATATTTTTAGGAATTCCATGATTCATTAACAATCTCAATCTTGCACATCTAGCACGATAAATTTTTGTAATCGTATTCTGAGGCAGAGCAGGAAAATACTTTTTCAATTTTGCAAGATTAGTGTCCATTTTCAAATGAGAATTGGAAGAGAGATTCAAAGAATTGCAGAAATGTATATACAGATATTAGTTATTGTGAGAAACTGAAAGAACCGACTTAAGTCACGGAGTATCGTTATCCATCATTTGACCGGGGTGAGAAAAACTAGCAAAAATCTCTCAAAAAGAAACACAAAAACAATGTGAGAGAAATAAAATAATCAACCTTTATCTACAAGATCATTCCAACTAGTTTATTCATTTTCATTAGGAAAATTATCAAAGTAAGCTTTCAAACGATGTCTATTTTCCTTAAAATCATTGTCATTCATTGAATTCTCAATAGCACAGGCCCCATAAGGATTGCTCCATCTTGATCTTAGCTCACTAGGGAATGCATAAAGTTGAGAATTATAAAACAAAACATTTTAACCAGTATCAACTTTTTGATAATTTTCACAAGCTTTGCAGAATGCATGTGTGTCCTTGAACATGGTGGGCCAATAAAATCCATGTTGAAAGATTTTTGTAGCTGTTTTATTTGACGAGAAATTACTTCCACATGCTTCAGAATGACAAAGTTTAAAGACACTACTTACCTCATTATCGACAATGAATCTTTGAAATATTTGATTAGGACAATATGTGAATAAGTTAGAGTCATCACTATAAAATTTCTTCACTTCGTTCAAAAACTTTTCTTTATCTTTGGTACTCTAATCAGCTGGCCAATCTCCTAAAGCAAGAAAATTAATATTTTTATCATACCAAGGTATTGGATTAAGAGAAAGTAAGGATTTGTTAGGAAAGTAATCATCGATTGGTGTGATGTCAGATGTTGAATTTGTTGTCATTATTGACAAAACATTCACATCAACATTTTTGGTGCTTTTTTTTATCTACGATTTCTTTCTCAGAATAAATCATTTGCAAATCTTCTGATTCATCCAACTCATTTTTACTTAAAGTAGATTCAAGTTGATCATAAATCGTCAATATGATCTACTTCTTGTAAATCATTATCATCTCCAGGTTGCTTGCAAATGTTGAAAATATTCATCTCTAATGTCATGTTTTCAAATGATAGCTTCATCAGTCCATTCTTACAATTAATCAATGCGTTAGAAGTTGCAAGAAACAGACGTCCTAAAATAACAGGAAATAAATTACATGCCTCAACAGGTTGTGTGTCCAAGACAACAAAATCCACAGGATAAATGAATTTATCGACTTGTACTAACACATCTTCAATTATTCCTCTAGGCACTTTTACAGATCTATCAGCAAGTAAAACAGTTATAGAAGTTGGATTTAACTCACCTAGATTGAGACTCTGAAAAACTGAATATGGAAGTAAATTCACACTAGCACCAAGATCAAGTAAGGCTCTTTCAATTTTATGCTCTCCAATAAAGCAAGAAATTGTAGGACAACCAGGGTCTTTATATTTCAAAACATTATTGTTCTGAAGAATAGCATTTGTTTGGCTAGAAAGGCTTTCTTTTTCACATTCAGTTTCCTCTTCATAGTGTATAGATCTTTCAAAAATTTAGCATAAGAAGGAATCTGTTTAATAGCATCCAGCAAAGGTATATTGATTCTTACCTGTTTGTTCATGACCTGAGGACATGGAAGTGCTGGCGGAGAATCAGTCTTTTCTTTGTAATTTTCAAGTTCAACCTCTTCTTTACCCTTAGAGATTGATTCATCATCTTTCTCATAAGGTTCAAGAGAGGGTTTTTCAATAACCTTACCACTGCGAAGAGCAGTGACTGATTTGACTTGATCCATGTGTTGGCTTCCGGAACTACTTGTATTTGTATTGTATTGCCCCTTGGAATTTTGTTGTGGTTGAGATGGAAACTTACCTTTCTCTTGGAACTAAGAGCAGATGTTAATTTTGCAAGAGTATTTTTAAAATCTGTCATGTTTAGATTATTATATGTGTTCCATACCTCCTCAAATTCTCTTAAATGCAAGTATGGATTTTCCAATTCTAAACTATGAAAAGAAGGTAAAAGTTGAATAATGCCTGACTTAAAATTAAAATGAGATGCATCGGGAGGAAAAACTATGCATGATGGTGCACTTGTTCTTATTGGATTCATGTGGTCTTTGAGTGTTCTAGCACGGTTATTCTCATTATTCTCATTATGAAATGATTGATTATCTTCTTCAGCCATATTTTCTGAAAATGATGAGGATACCCTACAAAGTCTACCACTTGATGTACGTGACCACACTCTCATGCACGTGTAGGAATAGAATAAAAGGAAATGGAAAACAAAAGAAGAAGAAACAAAGTTATATACAAGAAAAGTGAAAATAAAATAAATATTATAATTTATACAAAACTTACCCCCCCGGCAACGACGCCAAAAACTTGACACGACAAAAAGATCGATGTCTTTTCCCAAGTGCAGGAGTGTCGAAGTAATAAATAACCCGGCAAGACCGGGGTCGAACTATAGGGAGGTTACTGTATAAATTATAAATAACAATAATACAACAACAATAATAATAACAATAATAATAACAACAACAATAATAGCAATAATAATAACAATAACAATAATAATAATAATAACAATAATAAAGAAGAAGAAGGAGATAAGAACTTTGAGATGAAATATTAAAGTAAGGATTAACAATGATAATAACAAATGTCAAGGTTAGAGGTTCCACTAATGGTATTTCAAACAAGTATAGTATAAACTCTTATTGTTCAATTGGAAACCACACATAAAGGAGGTTCCAATCAGATTATAGATTGTTAACATGATTACATTAGTCATCTTATTCAATTAATGCTAATACTTGTAAATCTCATCAAGCATTCATGATTATAACTTATGTTAACAACAAATCAAGTTCCTTTCATAACTCAGGTGTCGGTTATACCATACATTATGAGCTATGAAAGTGCCAAGCATTTGTTGTACCAATTGTTATACAACATAAATCAAGATTAATCATTTAACAAGCAAAGTATTAAAGAGTGAACAAGATAACAAATATAAAACATGTTAGTATCAAACATTAAAGTCCATGTTAAGTTTATACCATACTTATTCTTACACCATTAGTGTAACCTTTTCACCTTGACATAATGAACTTAGTTAAACATAATGAAAGAAAGAAAAATAGATAAACAAAATAAGAACATAAAATTTAACTAAAGAAAGGAAAGGAAATGAAAGGCATAAACTTGATATTAATGAAAACAAAGCATAAAGAATACAAAAAGAGAAAAGAAGAGCATGATCTTGATCTGGACACCAAGATGCCTAAATGCATGGCAAATGCCTCCTTTTATAGGCCAAAATTGGGAACTATTGATTTGATGACTAACTGATGAGTAGATGGCCAACCCTTGACTTGGTGACAATCCTTATCTTCTCTTGTCTGCCCAAAACGTCATTGATGACGTCAAAATTAGAGCCACTTGAAAACATGAAAGTTCTAGGAAATTGTCTCAGCTTTCTTGTGTAAAACATTCAGCTCATTTCGACTTCTAGAACGCCAGATATGGCCAAACTACTGAATAGTGCTCGGGCTGGAGGACAGATTCAGGCTTCTTTGTTGTTGCAATAATTTGGACTTGAAAATGGCCTTTTTAGATCTAGGCTTATGTCTTACCTTTCCATCCATATAAAGTAGACCTAAATCTAAGATCTATAGCTCCAGATATGACCCAATTACCGAATAGTGTTCCGGTTCGGATTGCACCGACATCTCTTTTCATAGCTCAGGTGTCGGTTATACCATACAGTATGGGATATGAAGGTGCAAAGCATTTGTTGTGCCAAGTGTTATACAACATAAATCAAGATTAATCATTTAACAAGCAAAGTATTAAAAAGTGAACAACATAACAAATATAAAACATGTTAGTATCAAATATTAAAGTCCATCTTAAGTTTACATTATACTTATTCTTACACCATTAATGCAACCTTTTCACCTTGACATAATTAACTTAGCTAGACATAATGAAAGAAAGAAAAATAGATAAACAAAATAAGAACATAAAAGTTAACTAAGTAAAGGAAAGGAAATGAAAGGCATAAACATAATATTAATGGAAGCAAAGCATAAACATTACAAAAAATACAAAGAGAGAAAGGAAGAGCATGATATGGATCTGGACACCAAGATGCCTAAATGCATGGCAAATGCCTCCTTTTATAGGCCAAAATTGGGAACTATTGATTTGATGACTAATTGATGAGTAGATGGCTAACCCTTGACTTGGTGACAATCCTTATCTTCTCTTGTCTGCCCAAAACGTCATTGATGACATCAAAATGAGAGCCATTTGAAAACATAAAAGTTCTAGAAAATTATCTTAGCTTTCGTGTGTAAAAAATTCAGCTCATTTTGACTTCTAGAACTTTAGATATGGCCAAAATACTGAACAGTGCTCGAGCTGGAGGACAGATTCGGGCTTCTTTATTGTTACAATAATTTGGACTTGGAAATGACCTTTTTAGATCTTGGGCTCCATATGAAAGTTGTAGGCCTATGTCTTACCTTTCCATCCATATAAAGTAG
>SRLM01000649.1:357384-395759 GCA_015708895.1 Populus ilicifolia | reverse complement strand
TAGAGACATATTTATAGGCAATTCTGTCACCTTTCCAGATCATGTGAACAGCTCATGTGAACAGCTCAGGTATTATGAAAAATCAAATCAGGACAGCTTTGCAACCACTTTGGTGCACGGTTTTCTTCCACATTTATGAGTTGTCTCCTTCTTCTTTTTGACCCAAAATAATGTAAAAATATCCCCTCCAGCTTTCCATCCATGTGCTTGCCTTCTTGGATTAATGAATTACCCAAAATGAATCAATTGTTGTTGTGTGGACATATAAGATCATGAATTGTTTTTGGGCTGATTTGAAGGTTGATTTAGGGCTGATTTGGGGCTGATTTGGAGCTGAATTTAAGCATCAAATAAGTATACAAAATATACCTATTATTTGGGCTAAGATTGACATTGAAACCTTAAATGTTTAATGGTTGAAGTTTGCACACAACATAAGGCAAGTTTGGGCTTGAAATAGATCATATGATATTCTTTTCTAGAATTGGAATAGAATTGATTTTTGGGACAAATTTGGAGAACTTATTTGAACCAAGATTTGCTTCAATCTTCAACTAAATGTCTCTTCAATTCTTTGTTCTGAATTCCAATGTTGAATTTCCTGAATTAATTCATTTAAGCTCCAAAAACCTATCCAAACATTAAAACAAACTTCATTACTAAAAAGCACATCAATTATTATAAAAAGACCAAATAAAAACAATAAATACATATGTAAAATAAGAGACTTAATGATACTTTTGATGCACAATCAGGCTGCTACCAAGACTCATACTTCTCCTATCGAGAGAGTGAGAGATAAGCATAGTGTGTGCAAGAGTGTGCAGAGGTGATGAGTGCAACTGTGAGAGTGGGAAAATACAGATTTGAGAGAAACACCGAGTGTAAGAGTGAAACACTGGGTTTTGTGGGATTGTACTGGGTTAAGTTGATTGTTTGTATCATTCCTCCAATAATATACAATCTGCTGCCTTCGTGGACGTACTCGGTTTTGGGGAACTATGAAAATCTGCTTGTTGTGTTTTATTTGTGTTTGTTTTCGGTCCAGTATGGGTAACAAATTGGTATCAGAGCCTTAGGGAAGCTAGAACACTGAAAAAACACATTTTTCAACTATTTGTTCAAAGTTGCAGAATTTTCAAAGTTCTCAGATCTTAATTTTGACCACCTGTGGAGATTCCTCTCGTTGATATGAGTCTGGCGATATAAAGATCATCAAAATCAGAGTTGAAACGAGCCCTGTAGAGCTCGCCAAAGATCCACCGGAAAAACCAGATAGTGCCGAAATTCTTGCCTAAGAAGACAGACACGTCATCCAACATGTTGGTGTTGAGTCATCATCCATGTCATCAATAGAGGTCCACATTGTCATGTCAGTGATACAATAAGAATATTTCGTTGATAGTAAGAGAATATTCCATGACGAATATTCTTTATTAGAGATAGAATGTTCCTTCCCTGAGTTAACTCAGTCAGATTGGTTTTTTGGCTAACTCAGTGATTTTTTGAGTGGTTTTAGGCCGAGTCAAGCTGGTTCCTAGCATTTTCAACTTTTTTGGACGCAACCGTGGTGTCTGTTTTGTGAAACAACACATTGAAGTTACTGTTTTGGCTCTTTTGAGCATAAAAGTGCGTGTTTTAACAATCTCGGGAGCCCATTTGTAATCCAAAGGCATCCTAATAGCTGATATTCCAGAAGAAAGATTAGCGGGAAATCCTAGTATACCTCCATTATATATCTTGGTATCGATTACCAAATTTGAGGTAGAAAAGTTTGATGGGAAAGGTAATTTTGACATGTGGAAATGTGAAGTCATGGATATGCTTGTCCAAATGAATTTGGATTTCACTCTAGAAGATAAACTAGAGGATTTGGATGATAAAAGCTAGGAAAGGATAAATCAGTTGGCCTGCAGTTCCATCCGACTATGTCTTGTAAAGGATCAGAAGTATGCCTTTTCAGAACAAAACTCTGCAAAGGAATTATGGCAAGTACTGGAAGACAAGTTTATGAAGAAGAGTATAGAGAATTGTCTCTACTTGAAGAAAAGGATATTTCGCTTTCAGCACAAGAAAGGTACTTCTATGAATGAGCATTTGAATGATTTCAATAACATGATAGCTGATTTGAAGAATTTAGATGTGGAAATTGATGATGAAGATAAAGCTTTGTTGTTATTGAATTCACTGCCTAACACATAGAAACATCTCATCACCACTTTACTGTATGGTAAAGAAAAGATTAAATTCATTGATGTGTCAAATGCTTTGGTAAACAATGAGTATTGGAAGAAGGATCAGATTGGTCATAAAGAGTCAACATCAAAAACATTGATAGTTAGAGGCAGAACAAACCCTAGGAGATTTCAAGGGTGAGGGAGATCTTGCTCAAAATCTAGAGGAGAATCATCAAACAGACGATATCTCGTAAAAGATGAGTGTGCCTTTTGTCACAAAAAAAGGGCACTGGAAGAAAGATTATCCAATCAAGGGCAACAAGGAAAAAGATGAACCAACAATGAACGTTGCACGAGATGAGGATGAACAAGACTCTGCATTCATGGTCTCATCACCAGAAAACCATTGTGGTGAATGGCTTCTTGATTTTGCATGTTCTTATCACATGTGCCTTAACAAGCACTTATTCTCAAGACTCGAGGAGTTCGATGGAGGAGTTGTGTTGATGGGTAATGACGATGTTTGTGAGATCAAAGGGATTGGGACTATCCATCTGAAAACGCATAATGGGATAGTCAAGACACTAACAGAGGTACGATATATACCTGACTTGAAGAAAAATCTCTTCTCACTTGGAGTCCTAGAATCTAGTGGTTATAAGATTATCATGCATGGTGGACTCCTGAGAGCAATCTGTGGTGCATTAGTTATCTTAAGAGGCATGAGGAAATGAAACTTATATTTCCTGGATGGATCTACAGATTCTAGTACAACAGCTGTTTCCAAAAGCATAGAGGATGATGAAGCAGATAATTCCAGACTTTGGCACATGCGCTTAGGGCATGCTGGTGAAAAGGCTTTGTAAGGATTGGTCAAGCAAGGTCTATTAAAAGGCGCCAAGATTGGGAAGCATGGGTTCTGTGAGCATTGTGTTCTTGGAAAACAGACAAGAGTCAAGTTTGGCACTATGATACACAATACAAAAGGGATTCTTTATTATGTTCACACAGACATATGGGGACCTTCAAAGAATGAATCTCTTGGAGGTAATCGTTGGTTTGTTACTTTTATTGATGATTTCTCAAGGAGAGTATAGGTGTACATGATGAAACACGAGGATGAGGTCCTTGATATCTTCCTGAAATGGAAGAAAATGGTGGAGAATCAAACTAGAAGGAGAGCTAAGACTCTTCAGTCAGATAATGGTGGTGAGTACACTTCAGATCCTTTCTTTGATGTTTGCTAGGATGAAGGGATCAAACGACATTTTACTGTGCGCAAATCACCACAACAAAATGGAGTAGTAGAACGCATGAATCGCATATTTGTGGAGAAAGTCTGATGTATGCTATCACATCCAGGACTAAGCAAAGTGTTTTGGGGCAAGGCATTAAGCTATGCTCGTCATATTGTTAACTTGTTACCTTCAGTAGCATTAAATGGAAGAACCCCCTTGGAGGTATGGTTAAGCTCTCCTGCAAATGATTATAACTCTATGCTTATATTTGGTTGCTTAGAATATTATCATATTACTAAGTCCAAGCTAGATCCTAGAGCCAAGAAAGCTATATTTTTAGGCTTTAGTGGAGGAGTAAAAGGTTACAGACTCTGGTGTTCTGAATCAAGGAAAGTGATTTTGAGTAGAGATGTCACTTTTGATGAGTCTAGCATGTTATAGCAAGAGAAATCACAGGAGAAGGAAAAACAGTCTAGTGATGCACAACAGGTGGAGTTGGAGACTTCAATCATCCCTATAAAGACTGTTCAGATAGTCCCTACTGAAGGAGATTCAGATGAAAGTTTAGATGAAAAGGATACAACAACTTCAACAACCACACAACAAGAATCCATTGCAATGAGTAAACCGAAAAGAGTTATCAAGAAACCTGCTCAGTACTGTAACATTGTGGCTTATGCACTTCCGGTGATTGATGATGGAATCCCTTACACCTACAAAGAAGCAATACAAAGTGTAGAAGTGCAAAATGGAAAGAGGCAATAGATGAAGAGATGAAATCTCTCCACAAGAATCAGACTTGGGATTTGGTACAACTTCATGAGGAAAAGAAGACAATTGGTTGTAAATGGGTATATGCCAAGAAGGAAGGTAATCCTGGAAAAGATAGCATCTGATTCAAAGTAAGATTGGTAGCAAAAGGCTATGCTTAGAAGGAGGGGATAAATTATAATGAGGTATTCTCTCCAATTGTTAAGCATTCTTCAATCTGTATTCTGGTAGCCTTGGTTGCATAGTTTGATTTGGAGTTAGCCCAACTTGATGTGAAAACTGCCTTCCTACATGGAGATTTGGAAGAGGAAATTTACATGTCTCAGCTAGATGGTTTCAAAGTCACTAGGAAAGAGAATTGGGCTTGTAAACAATCTCCTCGCTAGTGGTATAAGTGATTTGATAAGTTCATGATAGAACATGGATACACACGGAGTCAGTTTAATCATTATGTATATTTTCGCAAACTTCTTGATGGTTTTGTCATTTATTTGCTCTTATATATGGATGATATGTTGATCGCATCGAAGAGCAAGATGGAGATTGATAGACTGAAAGCTCAACTAAGAACTGAGTTTGAAATGAAGGATCTTGGAAAAGCTAAGAGGATTCTTGGCATGAAGATTCAGAGAGACAAAAGAAAAGGCACAGTCTATTTGACACAGACTCAATACTTGAAGAAAATTCTAAAGAGATTTGAGGTACATGGTAAGACCAAGCTTGTAAGTACGCCTCTAGCTCCTTATTTGAAGCTAAGTGCTTCAATGTCTCCATGCATAGAGGAAGAGCGCAAACATATGGCTCAAATTCCGTATGCAAATACATTTGGTGTAGTAATGTATACGATGGTTTGTACAAGACCAGATATTTCACATGTTGTTAGTATAGTGAGCAGGTATATGCATGATCCTAGAAAGGGTCACTGGCAGGCAGTTAAGTGGATTCTATGGTACACTCATGGCACAACTGATATTGGTTTGAAGTTTCAGAGGGATGATAGACTCAGACAAAATTAAGTTGGTTATGTGGATTCAGACTATGCTGGTGACTTAGACAAGCATTGTTCCACAATAAACTATGTGTTTACACTTGCTAAAGGGTTTGTAAGCTGGAGGTCAACGTTACAATCAACAGTAGCTTTGTCAACAACTGAGGCAGAGTACATGACAGTAACAGAAGCTTTCAAGGAATTGTTCAAGAGCACGTGAATGGCCATTGTGATAGTCAAAGTGTTATTTGTCTTACAAAGAATCATTTTGTTTGCGAAATTATGGATGAAGGGGATATTTTGCTATAGAAGATTGGTACCGTAGATAATCCAGCTGAAATGCTCACAAAATATGTCTAAAGGATCAAGTTTCAACATTGTTGAGTACCTTCAGGGTGTAGCACCATATAGCGCGTTAGAGGCCACATTGATTGATCACAAGGATTGGATGGAAAACTATTGTCAAGGTGGAGATTTGTAGCAAATTTGTCAACCTTTTTCCAACCACCATGACTTTGTTGTTGTAGTAGGTAGTAGTAGTTGGTTGACATTTATTAGGCTGCACATGAGCTACTGCTAAGACTCTCATACTTCTCCTATAAATAGAGACGAGAGAGTGAGAGATAAGCGTAGTGTGTGCAAGAGTGTGCAGAGGTGGTGAGTGCAACTATGAGAGTGATAACATACAGATTTGAGAGAAACACCGAATGTAATAGTGAAACATTGGGTTTTGTAGGATTGTACTAGGTTGAGTTGAGTGTTTGTATCATTTCTCCAATAATATATAATTTGCTGTCTCTGTGGACATATCCAATTTTGGGGAACCACCTAAATCTGTTTGTTGTGTTTTATTTGTGTTTGCTTTCAGTCTAGCATGCGCAACATATATTTGATTTCTGTCCTTCAAGCTGGCGACCAATTTATCCGGTTCTAGCAACAGTAAAGCTATTTCTGCATTCATGAAATTAGGAAGACAAAAATTATACAATATCTTATATATGTATACTTTTTAAATTTGAGAATTCAATAAGGAGAGGAATTGTTACCAAATGGTTGCCCTATGATAGTAGCGCTAAGGATGGACAGGTCATCTTGTGATCGCTTGCTGTGAGTTGGTAATAGGCGAGCATTAGCATCCACGCATTGTTCTGGTTTGTGTCTGATTAAAAACTCTACTATTTCTGTCTTAGAAAATCCAGCAGCTGTAAATAATGGGGTTTCACCGAACTCATTTGGAATCGAAAGCAGCTCGGGAAAACGTTCTACCAAGAGTCTTACAGCCTCATAATTGCCATAGATGGTTGCCTCGTGAAGAGCCGTATTTCCAATTGTTTTTGTTTTCTTGAGAATTTTTATCTCAGTTAAAGGTAAATATTCCGTTTTCTTCATGATTTCAAGTAACTCTTTAAGTGGTTTCTCTTCTTTGCTGTGTATAGCTAGATGAAGTACAGTATCCCAAGTGTCCGTAACTGGAGAGGAAAAATATTCTATATGTCCCTGATAGTAGTTAACCATTATTTCCCAGTTTTCTTCCATGGTTGCTCCATAAGTTGCTTCACATCTCCCTGTTTTATCTCAGCTGCTCTCTACATATAATTTGTTAGAATTCATGAGAGTTTGCCTCTGAAGTTTGAAACAATCTTAGTTAGAATTAGTCTTTGTTATTGTTTCATATCAGATTCATGCTCCTTAATTCCTTCAGTTGGTACGTAGAAGTAGTGCTAATAAAATTTGATAGTAATTAAGACTTTTGAGTAATTTCAGTTTTGTTGTAAGCCAATAAATAGGCCTTCTCTTTTGTGAAATATATTTTGCTCTTCTTCAACTATTAAGTCTCAAATTATCTATCTCTCCCTGCAAGTTTTAGTCTTTTATTTTCTGCAGTTTTAACAAAATTATGGAAGTAACTATTGTTAATGAACAATCTCAACTCAAAGCTAGTCAAATTGCTATGTGAAATTCTAAGAAAAATTATATTAACTCACAATACCTTATATATGCATACTTTTATGAAATTATATAATAATTTATCCAGTTCTACCTGTTAGTCGAGACAAAACAATGTCCCCCCATATGCAAGTGGGAATACCTAACCTCTCACTTTACACGTGGTAGAGGACATAAATGGTGGCATAAATCAGGGCCTTCCCTCCCATTTGAATGTGTATATATATGTGAAGACCTACGTGTGTGTGTGAAACGCAGAGAGAGAGTAGAAGAGAAGAAGTGAGAGCTTGAGTGAGTAGAGTTGAGTTGAGACAGTTTTCTCCTTTTCTTTGTTTGTATTGTTTCTTTGAGTGATTAATACAAACTAGTAGCTCCGTGAGTAGGCAAATTATTGAACCATATAAATTGATGTGTGTTTGAATGCTTGAATGTCCTAACAACTAGTATCAGAGCTTGTTCTTGAAAGAAAGGGTGTTTGATCCAAACTCAAAAATAAAAGTTCTCAAAATGTAGGAGAAGAAAAAGCAGATGAGAATTTTGAGATGAAATATTAATGTGAGGATTAAACAATGATAATAACAAATGTCAAGGTTAAAGGTTCCATTAATGGTATGTCAAACAAGTATAATATAAACCCTTATTATTCAATTGTAAACCACACATAAAGGAGGTTCCAATCAGATTATAAATTGTTAACATGATTACATTAGTCATCTTATTCGATTAATGCTAATACTTGTAAATCTCATCAAGCATTTATGATTATAACTTATGTTAACAACAAATCATGTTCTTTTCATAGCTTAGGTGTCGATTATACCATACAGTATGGGCTATGAAAGTGCTAAGCATTTGTTATACCAAGTGTTATACAACATAAATCAAGATTAGTCATTTAACAAGCAAAGTATTAAAGAGTGAACAAGATAACAAATATAAAACATGTTAGTATCAAACATTAAAGTCCATATTGAGTTTATACCATACTTATTCTTACACCATTAGTGAAACCTTTTGACCTTGATATAATTAACTTAGCTAGACATATTGGAAGAAAGAAAAATAGATAAACAAAATAAGAACATAAATAAGATAATAGTTAACAAAGCAAAGGAAAGGAAATGAAAGGCATAAACTTGATATTAATTAAAGCAAAGCATAAAGAATACAAAGAGAGAAAACAAGAGCATGATCTTGATCTGGACACCAAGATGCCTAAATGCATGGCAAATGCCTCCTTTTATAGGCCAAAATTGGGAACTATTGATTTGATAACTAATTGATGAGTAGATAGTCAACCCTTGACTTGGTGACAATCCTTATCTTCTCTTATCTACCAAAAACATCATTGATGACGTCAAAATTAGAGCCACTTAAAAACATGAAAGTTCTAGGAAATTGTCTCAGCTTTCTTGTGTAAGAACTTCAGCTCATTTCGACTTCTAGAACTCCAGATATGGCCAAAATACTAAACAATGCTCGGGGTGGAGGACAGATTCGGGCTTCTTTGTTGTTGCAACAATTTGGACTTGAAAATGGCCTTTTTAGATCTTGGACTCCATATGAAAGTTGTAGGCATATGTCTTACCTTTCCATCCATATAAAGTATACCTAAATCTGAGATCTATAGCTCCAGATATGATCCAATTACTGAACAGTATTCTGGTTTGGATTGCACCGACATCTCTTTTCTAAGTTTGATCATCTCTTTCCCTTTGCAATTGAAGTTCTTAAAGTCATCAATCAATCCTTTCATTTATGTGATAGGCCTGCATTTAAAATGGACATTTACCACAAATTTAAGGTATCTTATATTATTAGATAGATTATTATAAAATGTACTTTAGTTAAGGAGTTATTGATACTTCAAGTGCAAAATGATGATATAAAACCATGATAAAAATGCACTTTTGAGTACTAATCAGTATACACCATCTCTAGCCCGTGGAGTCCAAAATTGAGTAACAATAGTTACATTGATATTCCATCTCAAAGTTCTCATCTTCCTTTTCTTCTTCTTCTCCTTCTCCTTCTTTTTCTTTATTATTATTATTGTTGTTGTTGTTGTTGTTGTTGTTATTGTTTTTGTATTATTATTATTTATAATTTGTACAATTAACCTCCCTATGGTTCGACCCCGGTCTTGTTGGGTTATTTATTACTTTAACACTCCTGCACTTGGAATAAGACATTAATCTTTTAGTCATGTCACACTCCATTGTCCTCTGCCCGACCGCTACCTCTCCAACACTAGGTAAGCCTCCTCCCTGCCTTATTTTCTTCTTCCTCCATTCACCCCCCCTCCCCTCCATTGTCATGGGTGCACTGGGGTAATTCATCTTCCCCTTGCAAAACCAGTCCCTTACCCAGACTCTCACAGACCATAGGTTCCTAGTGATCATAATGCTAGGTGATGAATCTAAAAAAACAAGCAAAACACAAATAATAATAACAAAAAAATCACCAGCCGATGCCGTGCGGATTTTCTGATGTGCGACAGAATGGCGACTCTACTAGGGATGCCTTGTTTGGTCGGACTAAGCTTTGTTTGTTGGATTGTTTGATTATTTATTTTTTGTTTGATGAAACTTTACTATTTCAAACACCTTTATTCATTGTTCATATATAAATACATTCATTCATGCATTTTTAATTTAGCAAGGACACCCAATTCTAGGATAGGTGGGGAGTAGCAGTCTGCCTCATGACTTTCAATTGAGGTTCAGATTCGTGAAACATCTAACTGGATAATGGTGGTCACACTATGCCCCAACCATTCCTTGTAAACCCCTACACTGCCTTCATGTGAGGTGGTCACTGGGCAGTTCATGACCTAGAACCTTCTTTTAGAGCATGATCTCCCTATATATTCATTTTGCATGGTTTTTTTTCCATTATACCCAATACATATGCCTTTGCATCCATACACATACATGCATCCATTGTAAATAACATACATACTTGCATCGGGTCAAAATATAGATCCCCAAAGAGCCTACAACACTCGACTTCAAGCAAGAAACATGGAAGATGAAGAACGTGCTCACCGTGATGCCCATTTCCAAAAAGAGTTAGAGTCCCTTAAAGCAAGCATAACTCGCCTCACTAGCTTTCTCGAGCAAACACTTAAAAATGCCTTTGTTGAAGGTCCTTCTAATCGACCAACTATTTTTGCTCAGCCTTTAACAACAGCTTAACTCGAAGAAATAATGAGTAGACATGGTTAAGAACCTCCAGCATTTATGCACTCAATGCCATCAACACCAGCCCCTACAGTCCTAGATCCATTTGCCAATGAGTCTTATAAGACTAAGCCATCTAATGACATTGACTAAGATAAGATGGCGATATTGGAAGCTCGGATTAGAGCCATTGAAAGGGTAGACTTGTATGATCCAGTACGGGTAGCAGAAATGTGTTTGGTCCCAAATATGGTGGTCCCAAAGAAGTTTCATGTTCCTGAATTCATCAAATACACTGGAACACAATGCCCTATGACTCATCTCAAATCCTACTATAATAAAATGGAAGAAGTAGTACATGATGAAAAACTACCAATGCACTTTTTCTAGGATAGCTTAGATGGGGTAGTATTGAACTGCTATATGAAATTAGACAACACAAAGATCTAAAAATTGAAAGACTTAGTGAATACTTTTGTCAAACAATACAAGTACAATATGGATATTGCTCCTGATAGAACCAGTCTGTCTAATCTAGCTACTCAAGTAAAACATTATGGAATATGCTCAAAGGTGGAGAGACCTAGCTACTCAAGTACATCCTTCACTTCTGGATAAAGAGATGGTCACTCTGTTTGCCAATACACTTAAATATAAGCATGTAATGGGTAGTTCAGCCCAACAATTTACTAATGCTGTGGAAGTAGTTGAGCGCATAGAACAAGAAGTAAAGAGTGGTAAAATCTCTGCACCGATGGATAAAAGGGGCTTTGAAAAGAAAGAGGTTAACTCATACCAGACTCCATCCTTTTCATCCCAAATTGCCAACATCAATCTCATCTCTTCTTTACCTGCCAGAAAACCTGAGCCTCAAACCAAACATCAAAGAGCTCAAGAACAACTATCTCCATTATCACTGCCCTTAAATAAGATGTACTAAAAGCTACAAAGTGTCGGGTATATAACTCTAGAACCCTTGACACCTCTACAACCACCTTACCCTAATTGGTATAAGCCCAACCTCACTTACGAATACCATGCTAGCGCCGCGAGATATAACATTCATACTTATAGTACCTTCAAGAAGAGGCTCGTGCTTTTTATTAAAGCTAGATGGATAACCCTCAATGGAACTCCAAACGTGAAGCATGAGTAGGGTGTGGAGAAAGCAGTTTGAATTCTTACGGATAAAGACAAAGTTCTATCCCAAGATAGGAGGATGGCGCTTGCCCCTAATAATTGCCTTTGTTTGATCATGTCTATAAAGTTATTTTGATTATGTCATATTGTAGTCTTGTTAGCAATTTAGCTCATAATGCCACAAAACTTTCCTTGTCAAATGAGTCTTTCTTGTTAATAAGATCATGTGTTTTCCTATGCTCATGACATGCCTTTGTTGTTTCATGTAAATAACACATTCAGCATAAAACCATTACACTGAGACTTTTTAGGAATTCAAAGTTTAGTACAAAAATAGAAATCATGTTGGTGTTTGTCCTGAACAAACAAGTTCTGAAAATTCAGGTGATTTCTTAGAGAGGTAACCATACAACTAGAAAACCTAAAACAAAAACACCATAAAGTGACTGTAAAGTTGAGTTTTATTTGTATGAATAATGAGAAATCATTTTGCATACTTGCATGAAAGCAAGACTTACCGATCCTAAATGCATGCATTTGAGATGAAGAAAGACCATCTTTGACAATCCTTTCACAAGGCTAAAATATATCCTTTACAGTCCTCTTTTGAGCCTAATAAATGTTTCTTGAAAAATAACCTTAACTAGGATCACACCCTACACTAGGGGGCAAGTGCCAAAAAATCTTTAATGATTGAAAGTGCCCAAATAACTCTTGGGGAGCATAAAAGAAAATTCTTAATCATCGAAGGTGATGCTCGACCAAATGCAATGATGCTTGCTTGATCGCTTTTTATGATCAACTTGTTTTAACTCACAAGTGCACGAGTGTGCAATGTAGCAATTAACTCGGTAAGATCGAGGTCATATCCATAGAGAGCTAGATCTGGAAATTAAGCTATGTAACAAAAACAAAACTCAAGAGAAATTAAATTAACAATAACTTGGTTGAAAATAATTGATGGATTTGTTTTTAAAGATGAAAAAGTGTAAATAGATTTTAAATGACAAGAAAAAGTAAATCTTGGTCCAAATCAATTTTAATGGTGATGTATTGGTGATTTCTTCAACATATATAAGATAAATCATCCTAATATCAACTATGGTAATATTAGATCGGAAGATATTACAGTGAAGTTTAGAAAGATGAAGATTGATTATTGCTTAAGAATGAACAATTACTTTCATATTAAGTAAGACATTGAATCAAGCAATCTCTATACCAAAACTAAAGTTTGTGCATAAAAATTCAAGATTAGAACATTACCTAAATGATTTCTGAAATTTCCTTGCAATAATAAATCATTCATGAAGAAAATGAGAAGATAAACATTAAGATTCATTTATATCCTAAAGAACTCACCTCAATCACCATTGTCCTTGATTTGGATCCAACCATGATTATATATTAGAACACTTCAATAAACATGAAATAACTTGAATCAAACTGAAATAATAAGTTTTACAAACTAAAAAACCGAAATCTATAAAGAAGAACACAACATAATTTCAGAAAAAATTCAGACACAAATCTGACTCTAACTTTGGACAGCAATTTGACCCTCCTCGAAGCTTGTTTTCGAGATGTCTATTAGAGACATATTTATAGGAATTTCTGTCACCTTTCTAGATCATTAAAGAACCGCTTATTTGGACACCTGAGTCAAACGTTATGGGAAAAACACTGAAAGGTGTTATGAAAAATCAAATTAGGACAGCTTTGTAACCACTTTGGTGCATGTTTTTCTTCCTCATTTATGAGTTGTCTCCTTCTTCTTTTTGACCCAAAATAATGTAAAAATATCCCCTCCAGCTTTCCATCCATGTGCTTGCCTTCTTGGATCAATAGATTACCCAAAATAAATCAATTGTTATTTGTTGTGTAGACATGTAAGATCATGGATTGTGTTTGGGCTGATTTGAAGGTTGATTTGGGGTTGATTTAGGGCTGAATTTGATCATCAAATAAGTATACAAATGTACTTATTATTTGGGCTAAGATTGACATTGAAACCTTGAGTGTTTAATGGTTGAAGTTTGCACACAACATAATGCAAGTTTGGGCTTGAAATAGATCTTATGATATTATTTTCTAGAATTGGAATAAAATTGATTTTTAGGACAAATTTTGAGCACTTATTTGAACCAAGATTTGCTTCAATCTTCAACTAAATTTCTCTTCAATTCTTTGTTCTGAATTCCGAGGTTGAATTTTGAGCATAAAAAAAGGCTAATGCAATGATGCTCGACCAAATGAAGAAAACAAAAATAAAGTGAAAGAGCCTAAGCCCAACACTAGGGGGCACTGTGGACCATTTTACAAATCAATTCCAACTTCCAGAAATGTATGAACAAAACGTTTGGGATATAAACACTAGTGATCCTTAGTCTTAAAGTCCCTTAAACACCTTTTGAGCTTATAAATATCCTTTTCTTTATAACCAATAGCCCAAGCCTACATTAAGTGCCTAATCAAGCCCTTTCTGATCAAAGGCAAGCAATCTGGATCTGTAGGCAGTGCATTCTCATGCGAAAAAAAATCATTATTCATGCAAATAAAATGAATGCTTTGAACACGATTCTCAATAACCCTTAAATTAAAATTTAAACCTTTTATGACCAACCAAATATCACTTTATATTTTTCATCAAAAATCAAAATAAAAAGTTTTCATCACTTCTGAAAACCTCTTCATAGGAATCACTTGAATTTCTTCAGAATGAGTTTGCTTTGAATCAATGTTTAAATGATTTTTGTGTCTGGAATGACTTTGAAATTCCAAAAATTCTATATGAAAACTACTCCTTGTAAATAACCAAATCTACCTTCACATAACCTCATCCCCAACCCGAATTGAATACCTAGGGGTATGATTAAGCTGGAGGGCAATCAAAAACTCCTAGTAAGGTTGGCTCTATGATTCCCTTTCTAAGAAACTATCGGGCAAAATTGACAACCTTTGAGATAAAGGCCGGAGGACAAAGAAGAATGATGATATCAATTCTTTCCTAGGGGTCAAGATCATAAGATATGACTTGAGTAAGCCAGAGTGAAAAGAGCCATCAAAGCTTACTATGAGAGACTTAAACTTTTGAGAAAAGGAGAACTCCATGAAGAAAAGGGGACCTATATTTCTCAGGTAAGTATACATGTATATTGACCATAATGCTTTACTTTCATCCTTGACATATCGGTGTCTCACCATCACCTCTTGATTGAGCGGGTTGTTGAGCCCTCATCATTTAGATAATGTGCTTTCTAGCCATATCTACCTCCTTTTGAGTGCGTCTTAGAGCCCTCGACCAACTTGGGTAGTTTGTTTTTTTAACCCTACCTCCTTTTTTAGTATGCCTTAGAGCCCTCACCTCTTAGGTAGTGAGTTTTCTAACCTTGCCTCCTTTTTTAGTGTGCCTCGACCACCTTTTGTAATGCGTTTTCCAATCCTGCCTTATTTTGAGTGCGCCTTAGAGCACTCGACCACCATGGGTAGTGGGTTTTCTAACCCTACCTCTTTTTTTAGTGCGCCTTCGAGCCCTCACCTCTTAGGTAGTGTGTTTTCTAACCTTACCTTCTTTTTTAGTGTGCCTTAGAGCCCTTGACCATCTTAGGTAGTGTGTTTTCTAACCCTATCTCCTTTTGTAAGTGCGCTTGAGAGCCCTTGACCATCTTTGGTAGTGTGTTTTCTAACCCTGCATCCTTTTTGTATGTGCCTTCAAGCCCTCACCTCTTAGGTAGTGTGTTTTCTAACTCTGCCTCCTTTTTTAGAATGCCTTAGAGCCCTCCACCAATTTTGGTAGTGCATTTTCCAACCTTGCCTCTTTTTTAGTGTGCCTTTGAGCACTCACCTCTTGGGTAGTGTGTTTTCTAACCTTGCCTCTTTTAGAGTGTGCCTTTGAGCACTCACCTCTTAGGTAGTGTGTTTTTCTAACCCTTCCTCCTTTAGAGTGCGCCTTTGAGCACTCACCTCTTAGGTAGTGTGTTTTTCTAACCCTGCCTCCTTTAGAGTGTGCCTTTGAGCACTAACGTCTTAGGTAGTGTGTTTTCCTAACCCTACCTCTTTTCGAGTGCACTCTTAAACTCTCGTTCCCCATCGAGTCCTATCATATCGTCCCTTTCAGACATTTTATTTTTTTTACCCGAGTAGGTCATCCATCACAATCAGACCTCTTTGAAAACTCTTTTCATCTTCCATTTGAACAGCTTGCCCATAACAATGAAATCATTTTGAGAAATACTTGTATTTCTCACCACCTTTAATTTTTTTTCATTTATGCTGGTTGCCCATAACAATGAAACCATTTTGAGAAATTCTCGCATTTCTCACCATGTCTAAATTTTCCACCTAAGCAGGTTGCCCATTACAACAAGACCACTTTTAAAAAATCTTTGTATTTTTCCACTTTGAAAAATCTTCGTGTTTTCCACCCGGACAGGTTACCCATTACAACAAGACCACTTTGAAAAATCTCTGTATTTTTCACCTCTTTGAAAAATCTCTGTATTTTTCACCTCTTTGAAAAATCTTTATATTTTTCACCACTTTGAAACATCTTCGTGTTTTTCACTTGGGTAGGTCACCCATTACAGTGAGACCACCTCAAAAACGTTTCTTCACTGGGTAGGTCATCAATGACAATTCGACAATTTCAAAATCTTTGGATTTTTTTTAAAAAAAAACCTTCCAGTTTTTACTCTAAGTGCGCTTTTTAACCCTTAAAAGCACTAATTATTTCTTAATATGATGAGTCAACTATTTTCTATCCTTCTTTTTCAATTTTACAATGCTTCCTATCTAAAGTCTCTGATAAGACTTTCTATTGCAAGCCTTGTAAAGAGGAGGGCAACTATCATAACCCAATTCTAGATTATTTCTGAAAATTCACTTTTTTTTCAAAATAAAAATAAAAATAAAATAAAGGTTGGCAATGTGGAGAAAGCTGATCTAAAAAGATTACAAAACTAGACAAAAATCAAGCTGTAATTTTTTAGGAGATTTAAGACCTATTAGCACCCCATTGTGCCTAAAATTTGAGAAAAAAAAAGGCAAATTCATGGTCAAATTAAATGATTATTGGACAAATTTGCATAAAAATTAAGTCCAATAGCATCATTAAATTTTTAATAGGCCAATTTGATATAATCATCGGTCAAATTAAATTTTAATTATGTTTAAAAATTAATTTAGGTCCAAATGAAGGATTTATTTAAGTGCAAAGACTTAATTATACTTTAAATGGGTCAAATTAATTTTACTTAGAGCTTAATTGGTGAAAACATTAAGTTTGGGAGTCTAATTTGGGCTTAATTGAGAAGATTGGAATTTTAAGACACCAAATTCAATTTTTACTAAGTTAATTAAGTGAAATCAGGGGTCAAATTGAAGAAATTGAAAGTTTAATAGTCAATTAGGGGTGAAATTGCATAAATCTGAGACTAAGGACTATAATGACAAAGGCACGTACATTTGAGGCTGAAGTTGAAGTTATGCCCAAAACGATGTCGTTTTTTGAGTTAAAAAAAGGCTGGTCATTGTTCATCATCTTCCTCGAAAAAAACTTTCGAGGTAGTAGTTTTATGTGTGTTTAATGCCTCGTTTGGCCCCCAAAAGTGACAAATCTTGCACCAAAATGACCACGTACAATCCCTCTAGCCTCGTGAATTGTCCGGTTAGGTTTATAAGATTCAAAACGGCTTTGTTGGTTTGCCTAAAATGGCCACCTTAAGTAGACCACAACCTTGGGCTGTCAAATTTGGCAGTTCGAGGAGCACACTTTGAATTGATGGTTTGGATCCTTCGAGTCGAATCATGGGCTGGAAGTTTTTCCAAAACGAAGATGAGATTACCCTCTTCCATCTTCTATAAATAGAGGCTCTATTGATGACTTGAAAGAGGAGAAAATAGGGTCTAAAGTCAGCCACAAACCAATTTTTTCTGTAGGATTCTACAAATTTTCAATCTTTCCCTCTCCATCGTGGCCTTCAACCACCACCACCATCATCGCCGGCCTCCACCACTACAACCAATGGCAGCACTCCATTGTCCTCTACCCAACCGCTAGCTCTCTAACACCAGGTAAGCCTCCTCCCTGCCTTATTTTCTTCTTCCTCCATTCATCCCCCCTCCCCTCCATTGTCATAGCTCTTACACGCAAAATTCATTTCTTCATGTAGCAGTTAATTAATTAGCTGCATGGGCTGGGTCAATTATGGCCCAGCCCGGCCCACGCGACTCCTGGGCCAAAATAGGCCCAGTCCGCTTCTCCTGGGCTAAGCCCGACCTAGTTAGCTGGGCTGGCTTAGCCCACATGCTTTAATATTTAAATATATTATATTATATTATATATAAAAACAAAAAAAATTTAAATCATTTGAAAGAATTTTTGTGATTTTCTTAAGTATTTTTTTTTACCAAGTTTGCTTAATATTGGGTTGTATACTTACATTGTAAGATACAATTCCAATATTAAAATGCCCGGTTTTCTAAGAAATATTCAAAAGTAAAAAGAAAAAAACTAAAAAAGGAAAAAATATTTATTTGTATACGACCAAGTCCTAAATAATTTTCCATGTTTTGTTTTTAAAAAAATTACATCTTTCTCAAGATTTAAAAATCCAAAAAATGGATATCATAACTAGTTTATAATTATTCGTTAAGGTTTGGCTAAAATATCAAAATACATTTTTTCTCTTTTTAACCCTTTTTTTAGGATTCAGATGTAGACTTTAACATTTGTGAGGTGTAAAATTACATGATAAAATACACCTTTGGGTATTAAAAATACAATGTGTAAATAAAGATAATTTTAAAATTTAGACTTTAGAATGGTTAGGATTTAACCTAATAAGGTAGAGACTCCTTCACGAAAGAAGATCTGCCTTGAACTTTAGAAAAGACCAACGAATAGAAACTCGACCTAGAGAAACAATCAAAAAAATAATGCAGCTTACCTAAGGTAGGGTGCACTGGGGGTAATGCGTCTTCCCCTTGCACAACCAGTCCCTTACTCAAACTCTCATAGACCATCGATTCTTAGTGATCATAATGCTATGTGACGACTCTAAAAAAGCAAGCAAAACACACATAATAATAACGAAAAAATCGCTAGCTGATGCCGCGCAGATTTTCCAAGGTGCGACATGCAATTATGGAGATGTAAAGCGCAGATTTTCCAAGGTGCGACATGCAATTATGGAGATGTAAAGAATAGGTGCAAAAGATATGTCAGCACACTAATTAGTCATATTATTGATGATATTATTGAATTTTTTTTTCTTGATAGGTTGCTTTCAAAATAGATATCACAACCTTTTAAATAGGTTTTAAATTGACTTTTAAAAGTAAAAACAATCATAATTCTTATTCAAATAAAAAATAATATAAACACTAGATATATGCTAAAATTTCAAAATTAACTAGCAAAATAATAAAAATAAATTAAATAGCAACTTTAAGTCTAATTTGAAGGGTAATTTGAGCTTTGGTGGTTATATCCAGCTAACACTAAAAAAACAGCATAAAGAATCTTCTTAAAAAAATACATTAAATAATTAAATTAAAAATAATAGATATTTTCGTCAGATAAGTTGTTTGGTGAATTTATCCTTTTTAGGTTTGAACTTGTCTATATATACTATGGTAACCATATAATCTAAATAAAATAAATCTATATCGGATTGATCAAAATTTCTTGTATCAAGATCCTTGCAAAACCTAGTAGTGCCGTGGAATACAACAAATAGTCCCCCTCAAGCTGATTGAGAAAATCGAAGAGAGATATCCATTAATAATAATAACCAAAAACTTACACCCAATTTTTTTACAGGTAACCGATTGAAGCAAGATGTTAGTCCTAACTTCATATCAGAACCTATTACACACTATATATAACACATACTGACTTCTAAGGCCATCATTAAAGATAGCACAACCTCATAAATATCACGAAATTGAACACTCAAGCATTCTGTAACACTCAAGTAGAGGTTCAAACCAACAATAAAAAGGAAAAACCTCTATGCCACTTTAGTCTCCCTACATGGTAGGCAGGGGACAAGGAACGATGGATGAGCTTTCCAGTTTTTCTTGAGAATGTTGAATGTAGAGCCCACAAAGGAGACGTACAGACGGAATTGCAATATTCCAAATAGTAAGACAGGAAGGAATGACGCAATAGAAAGGAGTAATGTTGTCAACCTCCTCTCTGTCTGAATGAGTATCAAAATTGTTGCGCCAAAGGATAGCATGGTCGTTAACACAGAAAAGAAGAGGAAGGAGAAGCCAACAATAAGTTTTCGAGGAAGAGAGATCTGGAATTCTTGTAGCTCAAATGGAGAGGTCAACAAAGAGAGAAACACCACAAGCGAAGTCAAGGAGCATGCTAAGGAGACAACATCAGAGACAGTGAAAATCAGAAAATAGGGAGAGTTGATGAAGATGGGCTTGCCTTTTTCATCAGATCCTCCGGGCACAGTATAGGCAGCAGCAAAGACAACAGTTGCAACAAGCGCAGCTACTGTGGAACAAGACTGTGATGTTTCCTTGATCCATATTTGTGCCTTCTTCAGTTGCTCCTCGTGCGCTATTTCGAAGCACTCTTTTGCAGTCATTCCATCTTCGTTCAGAAGCGGGATATAATAAGAAGGAATTACGTCTTGCACCCGCTGCAATAATTGGGAGATAAATATGATTGTTATTGCTAAATAAAACCACGAATTACAGAAATGTTATTACTAGAGCGCAGATAGTTTTTATTTGTGAATAATATTAAAGTTTTTCCCCAAGTAGTTGGTTAGGAGAACTAGTTCAGCCTGATGTCTTAATTAAGTTCGAGTTTTATTACTCGCGTCTTGGAGAGGAAGCTTTTTACCGTTGAACAGTTTCTGTACAACTTGTATCAAGTAAAGACAATGGGATGAAAAGGGCTCACCTCAAACCATTTCAACTCCTCCTGAAGTTGGAGTGCAGGCCCAGGCTTGTTTACTCCACTGTTTTTCTTCACATCTGCAACATGGTGTAACAATGTGTTGCCCCTAATATCAACAACTCGACGCATTCTAGCCAATGGTATTTTCTTTTCCTTCACAATATCGAAGATTTTTTCCTGGCGATACATGACGGCCACATCCAAAATGCTCCGATTCATTTCATCGCGCTGGTCAATTGCATGAGGATGTAGCCTTATTATCAGCTCCACAATCTTTTCTATTCCCCTTCTAGTTGCAGTAAACAATGGGATCTCCTTTTGAGTAGTTAATGATGACAATACAGGAGTGTTTTGAGAAGTTTGCGCAAGCGTTTCTTGCTCTTCCTCCGTTTTGGTGACTCGTTTAAAAGAATCATCTTCCTTTATTAGGCTTTCGGCGAATTCCAAAGCAAATACATGCATTCTTTCTGGTTCCACATTCTTTCTAGCCAACATCCTACATCATGATCGTGCGAAAGGGAATGAAATTAAACATGGGTGAGAGCTAGACATTATTATGAAATGGAAAGAAATGTCAACAATGATAGTAAAAGGTGAAAACTAAATTTAGTGGAAGCACAAGGATTATTTGCGTAAGCATCTAAAAATAATATGTGAACGAAAACCTCTTTGTAACATTTGTTTCAAGCATAAGGTTTGTGTTTGTAAATAATTCATCTTGATGTAAATGTTTAAATTATTATCTTAAAAAGTAAATTTATATTAATTCACTAATACACCTTTTTAAGTGACAATGAGATGTAAGCTCAATTGGTGTCAAAAATTGGGAAGAACTACTCTGCTTGTGTAGCCCGTGTCCGCTAAAAAAAGAAACAGCGACTCGGTTATATAAAAACTAATATTGGCTACAGGATTCAAATATCGGGTCAAGCCATGAAATTTAAATTCTTATGATTCCTTAATGCTGACATGAATGAAATGTGTTTCATTGCATTGGAGAACTTGATCTAATCTCATATATAAGGTAGCTCAATAATACCTTCAGGGACCTTTAAATATTTGAGTATGCCGCCTCTTTGATTCCTCTTCGGGAAACTCCCAGGATCTCCTGAGTTCCTCCCCCGACCGCTCTCAAGATCTCTCTTATTTGCCAGGCACCAAGTTTGTACCTCGTGGTGACCTTTAACAGGAAGGCCTGCAACATAATTTAGAGTTCAAATTATATACATATATATGTATGTGTATGTCCATGGTATTCAAACAAGAATATGTAGGCAATATTGTAAGGTCTAATAATGTGGTTGGAGTAGGCATACAACAGTGGATGAGTCTTTCAAATATGCCAATGGGAAATTCACTCTCAAAAGCAGCTGGCATTTCGGCCAGAAGTTGAAGAGTAGATATTTGATTTTTGTCCTTCAAGTTGGCGAGCGATTTATCCAGTTCCAGCAACAGTAAAGCTGTTTCTGCATTCATGAAATTAGGAAGACAAAAATTATACAATATCTTATATATGTATACTTTTCAAATTTGAGAATTCAATAAAGAGAGGAATTGCTACCAAATTTTTTCCCTATGATAGCAGCGCTAAGGATGGACAGGTCATCTCCCGATCGCTTGCTGTGAGTTAGTAATAGGCGGCCATTACCATCCACGCATCGTTCTGGATTGTGTTTGATTAAATACTCTACTATTTCTGTCTTGGAAAATCCGGCAGCTGTAAACAATGGGGTTTCACCGAACTTATTTGGAATCGAAAGCAGCTCTGGACAACATTTTACCAAGAGTGTTACAGCCTCATAATTGCCATAGATTGTCGCCTCGTGAAGAGCCGTATTTCCAAATTCGTTTCTTGCCTTGAGAACTTTTGTCTGATCAGTTAAAGGTAATTCTCTTTTGTTCATGATTTCAAGTAAATCTTTAAGTGGTTGCTCTTTGTTGCTGTGTATAGCTAGATGAAGTGCAGTATCCGAAGTGTCCGTAACTGCGCAGGAAAGATATTCGACATGTTCCTGATAGTAGGTAACCATTTTTTTCCAGTTTCCTTCCATGGCTGCTCCATAAGTTGCTTCCACATCTCCCGGTTTTGTCTCAGCATGTCCCCGTTTTTTCTCAAATGCTCTCTACATATAATTTGTTAGAATTCATGAGAGTTTGCCTCTGAAGTTTGAAACAATCTTAGTTACACCTAGTCTTTGTTATTGTTTCATATCAGATTCATGCTCCTTGATTTTCTGTTTTCGGTTGGTACGTAGAAGTAGTGCTAATAAAATCTGATAGTAGTTAAGACTTTTAAGTAATTTCAGTTTGGTTTTAAGCCAATAAATAGGCCTTCTCATTTGTGAAATGTGTTCTGCGTTCTTCAACTATTAAGTCTCAAATTATCTACCTCTCCCTGCAAGTTTTAGTCTTTTATTTTCTGCAGTTTTAACAAAATTATGCAAGTAACTATTGTTTGAACAATCTCAACTCTAAGCTAGTCAAACTGTTATGTGAAATTCTAAGAAAAATTATATTGACTCACAATACCGATCATTAATATAATGGAAAACAATATTCGTAAGTAAAGATTCAAAGAGAACTGCAAGCATGTCATGCACGTACATACCTTTTAGTAATGAAAATGTGTTAGAGGATGATGGTAGTTTAGGTTTAGGAGGTAGTTTAGAGGTTTTAGTGACCAGAGATTTTAGTAAAGGTAGTTTGATAGTTAAGGTTTTTAGTTGTAGTAGTTTAGTAAAAAAAAGACTTAGTTTGTAGTTTAGAAATGGTTGAAGGATGTAGGATACACAAAACAAAAACTTCTTTGATAGTAGATATAATACAGGGATAAGAATTAAAAAAAAAAGGTTGTTAAGCTTAGTATAGTTTTTGGCTTACCTTACAGGTGATGGTTGCATGAATATTTATAGCCCTTCTAACCAACCTAGAACAACTTAGACAAGTTTTTCACCTATAGAACTTGCCAGAATCTTAGCCAATGCACTAGAAAATTCTAGAGTTGTTTGAATTGTGAATGGGCATTCTTTCTTTCATAGAACATTTGGAGTGTTTGTTTGATTTCTCTAGAACTTTTCTAATTTAACTTAGCATTAACTTGTAGTTTGTAGTATTTTCTAGAATTGACTTCTAGAATCTTTTCAAGTGTATTAATAATTTAACACTCTTCCTTAATGAACTTAACTGATACTTTTAAGTCGTACCTTAAACTTAACTCATGAAAGCACTTTCATGAATAAATTTGCTAATTGTTTTTCAGTCTTGTAATATTCAAACTCGATTTTTTTATTACTAACTGCTTTTTATAGAAAATGATATTTAATTAATATGTATTTGGTTCTGCTATGGAATACAAGAATTTTTATTATAGAAATCGTTAACTTATTATTACATAATATCATTGTAGATCCATTAATTTCTCGGTAATATATCTAGAATTATGAGACCTTGCATTAAGCTTAGACTGAAAAGGACTCTCAATAGAGTCTTCTTCGTAGTACTGAGTCTTTTCTCATGTGCTTCTAAATAACATATTAGTTCAGCTACTTACAAGGTTGTTAAATCTTTTGATTATTTTATAGTAGTAACTATAGTCATTTTCTTGTAAGACTAACCAGAAATTTTTCAACAATCCTTTGATCAGTAACATGTTCTCCTACAGATCTCGTTTGATTTACCATTACTTTAACTCTTCCACGATAATCCTTAACGGTCTCAGAATATTTCATTTCAATATTTTCCAACTCTCTTCGTAGTATTTGGAGTCTAATGGTGCGTACCTTAGAATCGCCGCGAAACTCCTTCCGCAACGTATCCCACGCTTGCTTTGCTGTTGAAGCTTCACTAATCCTAGGAAAAATTGTAATCGCTAGTGACTGTTGAATCAAATATAGGGCACTAGCATCCTTCTGTTTTCTCACCTCTAACAATTCTTCTAGAATAGAGATATCTGTTGGCTTCTTAAGTCCCTTCTCAACAATGCCCGTAAGATTTTGACACTCGAAGAGTGTCATCATTTTTTTTTCCCACAAATCATAGTTGCTACCATCAAAAATGGGAAGTGGCATAGAGATAGATTGTGATGAATTTGTGGTGGCCATATAGACTCTAATGCCCACTTACGATCAATTGAGCTCTGATTCCACTGTTAGAGGATGATGACAGTTTAAGAGGTTTTAGTGTTTAGGGGTTGAAATGAAAGTAGTTTGATAGTTAAGGTTTTTAGTTGTAATTTGGAAATGGTTGAAGGATGTGGGATACACAAAGCAAAATCTTTGTTGATAGGAAATATAATACAAGGAGAAGAGTTTTAGGACAAAGGTTTTAAGCTGAGCATAGTTTTTAGTTACCTTACAAGTGATGATTGCATGGCTATTTATAGCCTTATTAATCAATCTAAACGGAACAATCTTTCCAGCCATAGAACTTGCTGAAATCTTAGCTAATACACTAGAAAATTCCAAGTTCTTTGAATTGTGGACAAGCATTATTTCATTCCTAGAATATTCCTGGTGTCTGTTTGATTTCTTTATTCCTTTACTCACTTAACTTAGCACTAAATTATAGTTTGTAGTGTTTTCTTGAATTGATCTCTAAAATCTTCTTTAGGTGTATTCATAATTTAACAAAATGATTGGAATGCTGCTACAGCTAGCTCTTGGCAAAATCAACGTCAACAAGAAAACTTGTTTCCAAGAGATGACTACAAAGAAACAACCTAGCTTGTAGTTTTTCTTCATTAAGCCGTTAAGTTTTGCGTGTTTAGTTTATAGAGTGAAACTATTATCCGTGTTAAAAATAAAAGTAAACTAGTATCCGTGTTTTGCGTGTTTAGTTTATAGAGTGAAACTATTATAAGAATATATAATAAAGGTGAAGTCTTAGTTATTTCTTTTATAAGAATAAAATAAAGATATGATTATTCTCCTATAGAATAAAACGTCAGATCTGGTTTTGTAAATCAACGTCAACAAGATGTGCTTCAGATGTTGTATTATGTTCAACCCCAAAGAAAAGTCGACAAGGAAACCTTTTTGTTTTTACAATAAAAACAACTAATATGTTATTTCATCCAGCCTACAGTTGAATTCATCTAGCCTAAAGTTGAATTCAGATGAAAATCATGGAATTAATATGTTCAATGAGGTGGATATCAAACAACTATTTTAATTTGAAAAATTAATTTTTTTTAATTTAAATCAACTTTCTAACATTCCATACTATCTTCACCCATCTTACATTTTTGTTTATTTTTAAATAATTAAATAATACTCGGTATTGATCATTTAAAACACACTTTTCCTTTTCAGTTAATTCTTGCCGATGAGCTCCTTCTTTGATATTTTGTTCAACATTAATAGTTGAATTAACCCGAATTCAGAAGTATATATTGTTACTTTGTTTTTTTTATACATTAAGAACTTGATTAATTGATCATAACAGAAATAAATATAATTAGATTAGATTTATGTCAAATTTTTTCTTAGTTCAGTGTAAAAAATGTATTCCATTTGTTAAACCATAACATTGCAGCTTGAAATCAAGATTCACCTTCGTGCTTCTAAAATAAACAAATCAAAAAAGAAGAAAGTAAATTATTCTTTGTTTTCCCTTTTCCTTTTGCTATAATCCTACTTTAATTGTTCTCATACATAAGAATAATAATCACACTACAACTTTAAAGAAGCATAGAATATAAAATTGTGGTTCACGTTCATGACAAATTGTCCTTAAATTCTATTTCTTACAAGCCAAAGGGACATCATTTCCTTCTGCTAAGACTATAGCTAGAGTGCAATGGAAATGATCACCAAAGAGGCTAGCTAAAGGTTAACTACGCTGAATTAATAGGTCAAAAGTACAAATCTTCACTGCTCTTTAATTATAACATGGATCCTAATTCTATCAAACGTAGACCAAAATAATTTTCGGACAAACTGATAGAAAAATCACTCTTTCCATTTAAATTGTTTATTAGATTCACAATTAACCCCTTTATCATTTGCTCATCAATTATTTCAACTTAAAATCTTTAATTTTGAAATGAGGTTCATTTAATAATTTTAAATTAATTTTGAATACTTGAAACCTATTTGAATTTAAAAATTTATGCAAGCTGACTACAATCTTATAACTGATTTTATTAATTTAATAAAAAACTGACACATTAATTTCTTTGCTATTAAAATTAAATATAATATAAAAAATCATTTCAGCTCTAAAATTTAAACTCTTAAAATCTAAGAAATAGTTTTAAGAACACAAGATAACAAAGAATTTATAGTATTTTGGTCAATCAGAAATATAGAATACAATTGCAATATTATTCCCGGCCTGACTTGTTCAAGAATGTAGTTTCTTGACCGAAATTTTAATATTGTTATCAAAGAATCATCTTAATTTAAAAGTTTAAACTATTAGTTAAGTTATCAAAATATAATTTGTATTATTCTTTAACATATCCCCTCAAGTAAAAGTTATTTGGACTTCAAAACTTGCACAAACCCATACTACTTTATACTTAATTTTTTATTAAATAAATAGGGTTAGTGAGATTCGAACTCATGACCACTTAGTTATCAAGACTCTGATACCATATTAAAAAAAATCTCAAACCAAAAAATTAATCTATTAAACAACATTTCAAAATATAATCTATATTATTTCAAAATATAATTTATAATTTATAGTTGAGTCTCTGTCAAAATATAATCTAAAATATAAAATTTTAAAATAAAATTTCAAAACATCTTAACCCAATTAGCTTTCATTGCTAGCAGATGATTAATACTTAAAAGTGTATTTTTATCAAGGTTTTATATCATCATTCTACACTTGAAGTATCAATAACTCCTTAACTAAAGCATGTTTTATAATAATATATCTAATAATATAAGATACCTTTAATTTATGGTAAGTATTTATTTTAAATACAAGTCTATCATGTAAATAAAAGGATTGATTGATGAATTTAAGAACTGAAATTGAAAGGACAAAGAGATGGCTAAACTTAGAAAAGCAATGTTGGTGCAGTCCAAACCAGAATACTATTTAGTAATTGGGTTATATCTAGAGCTATAGATCTCAGATTTAGGTCTACTTTATATGGAAGGAAAGGTAAGACATAGGCCAACAACTTTCATATAGAGCCCAAGATCTAAAAAAACTATTTTTAAGTCTAAATTAGAGTAACAACAAAGAAGTCCAAATATGTCCTCCAGCCCTATCTAGAGTTATGCCATATCTAGAGTTCAAGAAGTCAAAATGATCTGAAGTTTTTACACAAGAAAGCTGAGATAATTTCCTACAACTTTCATATGTTCAAGTGGTTGCAATTTTGACATTATCAATAATGTTTTGAGCAGATAAAAGAAGATAAGGATACTCACTAAGTCAAAAGTTGGCCTCCTATTTATCAATTAGTCATCAAATCAATAGTTTCTAATTTTAGCCTATAAAAGGAAGCATTTGTCATGCATTTAGGCATCTTGGTTCCAAATCAAGATCATGCTCTTGCTTTCTCTCTTTGTATTTGTTTGTAATGTTTATGTTTTACTTTAATTAATATCAAGTTTATGCCTTTCATTTATGTTTTACTTTACTTAATTAACTCTTATCTTATTTATGTTCTTATATTCTTATTTATTTTTCTTTCTTTCATTATGTTTAACTAAGTTATTATGTCGAGGTGAAAAGGTTACACTAATGGTGTAAGAATAGGTATACTGTAAACTTAATATGAACTTTAATGTTTGATACTAACATGTTTTGTATTTGTTATCTTGTTCACTCTTTAATACTTTGCTTGTTAAATGTCTAATCTTGATTTATGTTGTATAACACCTGGTACAACAAATGCTTGGCACTTTCATAGCCCATACTTTATGGTATAACTGACACCTGAGCTATGAAAGGAACTTGATTTATTGTTAACATAAGTTATAATCATGAATGATTGATGAAATTTACAAGTATTAGCATTATTTGAATAAGATGACTAATGTAATCATGTTAACAATCTATAATCCGATTGGAACCTCTTTTATTGTGGTTTCCAATTGAATAATAAGAGTTTATACTATACTTGTGTGACGTACCATTAATGGAACCTCTAACCTTGACATTTGTTATTATCATTGTTTAATCCTTACATTAATATTCCATCTCAAAGTTCTCATCTTATTCTTCTTCTCCATTTCTTTTTTTATTATTATTATTAATAGTACTACCACTACTACTGCTGCTGCTGCTACTATTATTGTTGTTGTTATTGTGATTACTATTGTTGTTGTTTATAATTTGTACAATTAATCTCTCTGTGGTTCGACCCCAATCTCTTCGTGTTATTTATTATTGCGATACTCCTGCACTTAGGAGAAGACATCAATCTTTTAGTCGTGTTATGTTTTTGGCATCATTGTCGGGGAAGTAAGTTCTTGTACAAATTATAGCATTTATTTTATTTTTTATTTTCACTTTTCTTGTATATAACTTTGTTTCTTGTCTCTTATTTCTTCTTCTTTTATTTTCTTCTTTCTTTATTTTATTCCTCCATGTGTATGAGAGCGTGGTCATGTACATCAAGTGGTAGACTTTGTAGGGTATCCTCATCATTTTCAGAAAATATGGTCGAAAAAGATAATCAATCACTTCATAATGAGAAAAATAAGAATAACCATGCTAGAACACTTAGAGACCACATGAATTCCACAAGAACAAGTGCACTATCACACATAGTTTTTCCTCCCAATGCATCTTATTTTAATTTTAAGTCAAGCATTATTCAACTTTTACCTTCTTTTCATGGCTTAGAATTGAAAAATCCATACTTGCATTTAAGGGAATTTGAGGAGGTCTGCAACATATATAATTATTCAAATTATAGCATGAACACCATCAGATTAAAGCTTTTTCCTTTTTCATTAAAAAATAAAGCTAAAACATGGCTATAAAATTTAAGACCAGGATCCATTCGTGCTTGGGATGAAATGCAATAGTAGTTTTTAAAGAAGTTTTTTCCATCTCATAAAACAAACTCTTTCAAATGACAAATTACTATTTTCACTAAAAAACTAGGAGAAACATTTCACCAATGTTGGGATAGGTATCAAGACTTGCTTCATACTTGCCCTCATCATGGTTTTGAAACATGAACATTGGTTTCATATTTTTATGAAGGGTTAACACCTAGAGATAGGCAAATGGTTGAATTGATGTGCAATGGAACTTTTGAAGATAAAGACCTTGATGAAGCAATGAAGTACTTAGACTTGTTAGCTGAAAATGCTTAAAATTGGGACATTGCGGCTACTTATAAAGCACCGAGTAAAACTCAACCTCATACATTTAGTGGAGGTATGTATAACCTTAGGGAAGATTATAACCTTTAAGCCAAATTTGCATCTTTAGCTAGAAAAGTCGAGGCACTAGAATTGAAAAAGAAAGGTCAATTAAAATCTGTTGAAAATATTGTGTGTCAAATATGTAAAACAAATGAACACTCAATCAATAATAGTCCAACCTTGTCTTCTTTTACGGAATGTTTCTATAAACAAGCCCATGCTTTAAATAGTTTCCAAAGGACCAACCACAACCTATACTCACAAACATACAACTCTAGTGGAAAAAATCACCTAAATTTCAGTTGGAAGAGTGATAATAACAATGTACAAACTTCACAACCATCGTTTCAAGCACACCATAATTTTCAAAATTCTCATGGATACGCACCTTCTTATTCTCCACCTCCTAGAAGAAATCTTAAGGAAACATTACATGCTTTGATTGAAAAGTAAGAGGCAATCAATACTCAACTTGCTCAAAACATGACAGATTTTAAAGATACTCTTGTAAAATTGACATCTGCTCTCAGTTTCCAAGATAAAGGTAAGTTTTCATCTCAACCACAACAAAATCCCAAGGGGCAATATAATATAAATGCAAGTAGTTCTAGAAGCCAACATATGGATCAAGTCAAATCAATCACTACTCTTCGCAGTGGTAAGGTTATTGAAAAAACCACTCTTAAACCTTGTGAGATAGATGATGAGTCAATCTCTGAGAGTAAGGAAAGGGTTGAATTTGAAAATTCTAAAGAAACGATTGATTCCCTGCCAGTACTTCTATTTCCTCAAGCCATGACCAAACAAAAAAAAGTCGATCACAACTCTAAAATCTTTGAAACTTTCCAATAGGTAAGAATCAATATACCTTTACTGGATGCTACTAAACAAGTTCCTTCCTATGCTAAATTTTTGAAAGATATATGCATTGTGAAGAGGAAACTGAATGTGAAAAAGAAAGCCTTTTTAGCGGAACAAGTAAATGTCATTCTTCAGAACAATAATGTTTTGAAATATAAAGATCCTGATTGTCCTATAATTTCTTGCTTTATTAGAGATCATAAAATTAAAAGAGCCTTACTTAATCTTAGAGCTAGTGTGACTTTACTTTAATATTTAGTTTTTTAGAGTCTCAATCTAGGTGAGTTAAAACCAATTTCTGTAACTATTTTACTTGTCGATAGATCTATAAAAGTGCCTTGAGGAATAGTCAAAGATGTGTTAGTACAAGTTGATAAATTCATTTATCCTATGGATTTTGTTATCTTGGACATAAAACCTACTGAAGCATGTAATTCATTTCTTGTTATTTTAGGATATCTATTTCTTGCAACTTCTAATGCAGTGATTAATTATAGGAAAGGATTGATGAAGCTATTACTTGGAAACATGACATTGAAGATGAATATCTTCAACATTTGCAAGCAACTTAGGGATGATAATGATTTACAAGAAGTAGATCATATTGATGAATTAGTTTATAATTAACTTTAATCTACTTTAAGTAAAAATGAGTTGGATGAATTTGGAGGTTTGTAAATAATTTATTCTAAGGAAGAAATCACCGATGAAAAACGCACCAAAAATATTGATGCAGATCTTTTATCAAAAGTGACAACAAATTTGACATCTGACATCACACCAATTGATGATTACTTTCCTCACAAATCCTTACTTTCTCTTAGTCCAATGCCTTGGTATGATAAAAATATCAATTTTCTTGCTTTAGGAGATTTGCCAGCTGATTATAATACCCAGGACAAAGAAACGTTTTTTAACGAAGTGAAGAACTTTTATAGGGATGACCCTAACTTATTTAAATATTATCCTCATCAAATATTTTAAAGATTCATTCCCGAGAATGAGGTAAGTAGTGTCATTAAATTTTTTCATTCTGAAGCATGTGGAAGTTATTTCTCGTAAAAAAACAGCTGTAAAAATATTTTAAAATGGATTTTATTAGCCCACTATATTCAAGGACTCATATGTATTCTGCAAAACTTGTGATAATTGTCAAAAAGTTGATACTGGTCAAAATATTTTGTTTTATAATTCTCAACTCCACTTATTCCCTAGAGAGCTAAGATCAAGAAAGGGTAGTCCATTTATTAATAAACACGTGTATCCCTATAGGGCCTTTGATATTGAAAATTCAATGAATGACAATGTTTTTAAAGAAAATGAATATCGTTTGAAAGCTTACTTTGATAACTTTTCTAATGAAAATAAATCAATTGGTTGAATGATCTTGTATATAAAGGTTGATTATTTTTTTCCTCACATTGTTTTTGTGTTTCTTTTTGACTGATTTTTGCTTGTTTCTCTCACCCCAGTCAAATGGCAAATAACAGTACTCCGTGACTTAAGTCGGTTTTTCCAGTTTCCTATAATAACTGATATCTGTATATATATTTATGCAATTCTTTGAATCTCTCTTCCAATTCTCATTTAAAAATGGACATTAATCTTGAAAAATTAAAAAAGTATTTTCCTGCTCTGCCTTAGAATGCGATTACAAAAATTTACCATACTAGATGTACAAGATTGAGATTGTTAATGAATCATGAAATTCTTGAAGATATTCGTTAGTTGATTGAAGCAAAGGTTTGATTATCAGGTGAATCCTCTAATTCCTTCATTTCACACTTGCCTGGAATAGGTAAAAGCACTTTTGCAAAGAAACGTCTTGCAAAATGACTTATGACTTAAGTCTATCATCAATGTGCTAGATGGACATGTAATGCACAATGTCCTTCTTTAGGAATGGTATCTATAAACCGTGAAGATAAAATACAATTCATTAAGAATGATCTGAGTAAGGAATATTTAGATAATCCTCTATTGACTCTTGAGACGCATCCTAGTGGAGATGTGCATCGTGCAATTCATGATTTATGGCCACTATTTCATAAAGAACATGCTCGACTTAGTCTTGAAAATCTAACTAAAAAAGACCTTGTTTGCTAGTTTTTAAAAAAACTAGATAGGAAGCCTATCCTCGACCCATAGAGGGCGTTTAAGTCGTTCTTGGAAATAAAATGAAGGGAAAATGTGACCCACAATCACAACTACCTATACATACATATTCTTTTTTAAAAATAAATAAATAAAAAGAGAGTGTGTGTGTGAGAGAGAGAGAGACTCCAGCTGGCCTACATATAGGTGGTATAATTACCTTTTCAATTGCTCATCTATAAAATCCCCTATCCCTCCCTTTTATTCTACTTAACTCATACATTCAAAAAAAAATAGAAGTGTAGAAATGGCAAGTTCCTCAGGTCATCAGATAAGAAATGTTTGTGTTTTTAGTGGATCTAGTCTTGGGAAAAAAATGAGTTTTTAGAATCAGCAAACCATCTTAGTCAAGTGCTAGCTGAGAGAAAGATTCATTTAATGTATGGGTGAGGCAGTCTTGGGTTAATTGAAGGTATGTCAAAAGTTTAATTTTTAGGAGGTAGTCAAGTTTTAGGGGTCGTCCTTGAAGCCTTAGCATAAAGGGACATCATTGGAAAAATAATTGGAGAGGAACTTCAAGTCTCCACAATGTCTGCTCGAATGAATGCAATGTTTAAGCATGCTGATGCCTTCATTACTTTACTAGGTGGTCTAGGCACATTAGAAGAGATCTTTTATATTTTTTTTTGGGCCCAACTGTACATTCACCATAAACTCACAGGTTTGTTAAATGTTAATGGTTATTATGAAAAGTTGTTCTCTTTTCTTGATCATGCTGTGGAACAGGAATTTCTAACTTCTTTTGCATGACAAATCATAATCTTTGCTGCTACTACTGAATAATTGATTGACCAACTATAATATTTCATTCATGTAATTGATCCTTCTATAAGTCGCATAAATTGGTCATCTAAGAAAAGTCATAAAAAGCTTAGATTGGATTTGAGCCTTCATTTGTGAATCTTTGTGTCTTTTGGTTTTATTATTATGTTTTTTTTTATTTCTTATATTTGTTTCAGTGTATTTCATGTTTGTTAGTGTTCGTTATTTCAGGTGATATCCTCTATACTCTATCTTTCTACCTTAGAACATTGAGGACAATGTCTTGTTTTGGTTAGGGGGAGAGGGTAGTAGCTAAAAATAATAATAACTAACTGTGTTTTCTATTTCATAAAGAATGTGCAAAATTATTGTTACTATGATGGCAGAGTAAAGGAGATCTTTTTATGACTCTTGAGATGCATCTTAGTAAATAAGGTCTATCATAATACTTCTTGAAATATTCAGGTTTACAAACTCTTGTATTGTTATCACTTAATTATGCTTGTATACTCATTTAAAATATATTCTTCAATAATTTACACACACACACATATACTATAACATTTGATTGTGGGTTGCATATTGGATTATTACATTATTTATGTTCTTTTGTTAAAGGTAACAACTAAGGGAAAGGGACAGTATATAATTAAAAAAAATGATGATAATAAAAATATAGATAAGTTTGGTTTTGTAGTCTCCTTAAGCTCGTAGGGTTATTTTAACACTTAATGTCCTAAGAGTAATTGGTCTGGGAGTTATTAGCCAAAAGCTCGTTACGTGGGTTAAAGATGCATGGTGTTTTAAGTTATATGTATATATACTTAAAAAAAATAAAAAAATAATAATCCCAACCCAAAAAAGTTAACCTTAAACATTAGAATAAAAATTTGTTTTCTTTTAAGAAAAGCCTCATAATTATGTGTTGATATATTGACCACAAAAGAAAGGTTTATTAATATCTTGTTAAGAGGTATTGAGCATATATATAAATTTAATAAGAGTTTGTTTAACTGGATAGATTAATGGAAGTTAAATGATGAATACCTTGCTTTGTGAAATTTGCAAAGTATTTTTCTATTTTAACGCTTTGATTACTACGGACTAGTAATAAGCTAGTTGGGGGGTGTAATTAGTACTTAAAAGTATATTTTTATCAAGATTTTGTATCATCATTTTGCACTTAAAGTATCAATAACTCTTTAGTTAAAGCATGTTTTATAATAACATATCTAATAATATAAGATACCTTTAATTTGTGGTAAATATTTATTTTAAATGTAGGACTATCACATAAAAAAATAATTGATTGATGAATTTAAGAATTGAAATTGAAAGGACAAAGAGATGGTCAACCTTAGAAAAGAGATGTTGGTGCAATCCAAACTAGAACACTGTTTGGTAATTGGGTCATATCTGGAGCTTTAGATCTTAGATTTAGGTCTACTTTATATGGATGGAAATGTCAGATATAAGCCTATAATTTTCATATGGAGCCCAAGATCTAAAAAGGTCATTTTCAAGTCCAAATTGTAGCAATAACAAAGAAGTCCTAATCTCCCTTTCAAGCACTGTTTAGTTTTTAGCTCATATTTAGAGTTCTAGAAGTCCAAATGACCTGAATTTCTTACACAAGAAAGCTGAGACAATTTCCTATAACTTTAATGTCAAGTGGCTTTAATTTTAACGTTATCAATGATATTTTGGGCAGACAAAAGAAGATAAGGATTATTACCAAGTCAAGAGTTAGCAACTCACTCTTTAATTAGTCATCAAATCAATAGTTTTCAATTTTGGCCTACAAAAGGAGGCATTTGCCATGCATTTAAGCATCTTGGTTTCCATATCAAGATCATGCTCTTGATTTCTCTCTTTTTATTTTTTGTAATGTTTATGTTTTGCTTTTATTAATACTAAGTTTATGCCTTTCATTTCCTTTTATTTACTTAGTTAACTCTTATCTTATTTATGTTTATTTATTTTTCTTTCTTTTATTATGTTTATCTAAATTTATTATGTCAGGGTGAAAAGGTTATACTAATAGTGTAAGAAGAGGTATACTGTAAACTTAATATAGACTTTAATGTTTGATAATAACATGTTTTGTATTTGTTATCTTGTTCACTCTTTAATATATTGCTTGTTAAATAACTAATCTTAATTTATATTATATAACACTTGATACAACAAATGCTTGGTACTTTCATAGTTTATATTGTATGGTATAACCGACACCTAAGCTATGAAAGGAACTTAATTTGTTGTTGACATAAGTTATAATCATGAATACCTAACGAGATTTACAAGTATTAGCATTAATTGAACAAGATAACTAATGTAATCATGTTAATAATTTATAATTTGATTGGAACCTCCTTGGTTTATGGTTTTCAATCGAATAATAAGAGTTTATACTATACTTGTTTAACATACCATTAGTGGATCCTCTAACCTTGATATTTGTTATTATCATTGTTTAATTCTTACATTAATCTTTTATCTCAAAGTTCTCATCAACTTCTTCTTCTTATTATTATTATTTTATTACTATTATTACTACTATTGTTGTTGTTGTTGTTGTTGTTGTTGTTATTGTTGTTGTCGTCTTATTGTTATCTATAATTTATACAATTAATCTCTCTATGGTTCAACCTCGATCTTGCCATGTTGTTTATTACTTCATCACTCTTGCACTTAAAAGAAGACATCAATCTTTTGATCATGTCGCCAGCTACCCCTCACCCAAGTAGTTGTTCCCTTCCCCAACTGAAACCAGAGAAGCCAAGGCAACCTCTCGTTCATTGGTCTTCTTCCCAGCCAGAAACAAACTAAAATTGGTTTTTTTCCCCCATCCTTTTCCCTTTTGTTGTACCCTACAACTCTCATTCATGACAACTCCATCCTCATCACCATTCCCCCCATTTTCCTCTCATCGTCAAGTCCCCAACAAACAAAACTGCCACCACCCTCACCCTTTTCCTTTCGGTTTCTTAATCCTCTTTTAACTATTGAAGTCTCGCTCCCTCACTCTACTCTCAACACCATCCTCATCGTCAACTGTAGCAGCACCATCCTCGATGAAAATCTAGCAGCCAACCGATCTTTCTTCTTCAACCGGCCTTCAACAATGCCTACAGACCAACCTCAAACAGCACCCATAACTACAGCCCTTTACCAAAATCTCTCTCACTTGGCTAGCTGCGCACTAGGTCGTCTCCCCTCAACCACGACCTCCATCTCCACCAACTGCAACCCAACATTTCCTCCTCCTTATTACTAGCTACCTAAAGCAAAGGAGAATATAGTAAAGCCTAAAGAATAGATCTGAGAAAGAAGAGAGTGAAGTAGATTATAATGGAAAGTAGAGGAAAATGGATTTAAGAAATAACTAAAATAGACTGCTTGTGCATTTTCTTTTGGTTGCAAGTGACATGGATCTTCACCACTGGTGAGGAAGGGAAAAAAGAGGGAAGCCAAGCTAGATCCACCCCATCTCCTTTTTTCTTTTTGGTTGTGGCGGTGGATGAGCCTACGCTTCGCTAATGGTGGTGGCGCATAGGAAAGACATGCCACCACTGTTCCAATGGTGCAGAAGGTCTTCCTTGTAATTCTAGATTGTCTTAGGGCTATTTTTTGTAATGTTAAAATTGTTTAATATATTTTTGTTTAGTATTGGATTTCTATATTTTGTATATGTAAATGTGGATGTAAAAAAAGAAAAAAAGGAAAAAAAAGGAAAGAAAAAATATAGTGAAAGTGGATGTGTTTGCTTTTCTTTCTTATGAATTTTTTTTATGATAAAATTGCAAGAATAAAGAAGAATTTATTTGCTCACGTTTAAGAATTATGAACTTACACGTAAGTCATATTTCTAATATCCAATGAAAGAACAAAATTTTTAAAATTTCTTATCACATCAAAGCCACAAAACAGCTTACTTCAGATAGGATGCATAAGGGATGCTAATTCCTTCCCTAACCACAACCAGTCCTTACCAATGAATCTTTAACAAGACTAATACACTAGGGTGTCCTAGTAGCCCTCAATTAAATATTAAGTGGTGACTCCCAACAAATCAAAGCACATGAAACAAAAAATAGCCAATCGACACCACATAGGTGACGTGCGACATCGATAAAGCCATAAAATGGCGGTGTGTGGATTTCATGCACCATCATTAGTAGCACGTGGGGAGACAAAGGCTAAAGTTGGTATGTAACAGAATATTAGAATGCCTGGAGAGCAAATTATACTCTAGCTGATCAACAATTAGTCCTATATGTTAGAAGACATGTTTAGTACTGCTAATATAGACTACTAACGTAGAGTTATAAACATTGTTTAGTTGGTTTGAGTATTTTAAAATTATTTTTATTTTTTTAATGTTAATTATTTTTTTATTTATAATTGTGATCATGGTATAATTTTAAAATCATGATTTTAGTGGTTTGTTATTAATCAAGTTTTAAATTGTAACGCTTCAAACATTAATAAACAATTTAGTTTTAAGCTTCTAAATATATTCAATTTCTATTTAACTTAACGATAGCAATACATTGCTTATTATTTTTTCTCTCCAAAAACAACTACACCACCAAGTCTGGCTTCTCTACAATGCCCTAAGCTTCAGTGATTTGTTAAGCTCATTGATTGTGCATCAAAAGTATCATTAAGTCTCTTATTTTACATATGTATTTATTGTTTTTATTTGGTTTTTTAATAATAATTGATGTGTTTTTTAGTAATGAAGTTTGTTTTAATGTTTCGATAGGTTTTTGGAGCTTAAATGAATTAATTCAAGAAATTCAACATCGGAATTGAGAACAAAGAATTGAAGAGACATTTAGTTGAAGATTGAAGCAAATCTTGGTTGAAATAAATGCTCCAAATT
>SRLM01000649.1:237219-356690 GCA_015708895.1 Populus ilicifolia | reverse complement strand
ATATCTTCCGATCTAATATCACCATCGTTGATATTAGGTTGAGTTATCTTATATATGTTGAAGAAATCACCAATACATCACCATTAAAATTGATTTGGACCAAGTCTTACTTTTTCTTGTCTTCTAAAATCTATTTACACCTTTTCATCTTTGAAAACAAATCCATCAATTATTTTCAACCAAGTTATTGTTAATTTAATTTCTCTTGAGTTTTTTTTTGTTACCTAGCTTAATTTCCAGATCTAGCTCTCTGTGGATATGACCTCGATCTTACCGAGTTAATTGCTACATCGCACACTCGTGCACTTGCGAGTTAAAACAAGCCGATCATAAAAAGCGGTCAAGCACTCATCATTCACTATTCCCCTAGTAAAATGCTCACCCTTTATCAATCATGTGAATCATTGCCCTATCTCTTCAATAGAAGGGGGTGATGACAAGAGATGACCTTAATATAGTGTTGTGTGTGGTCCCACACAAAACAAGGTTTTTGTAATTAGAGACCTTGTGAATTTGAAGTATAGAATGGTGAAGATGCTTCAGTGTATATAAATGAATTCCTAGGGTTCTTGAATTAACTGTCATTGATGAATCTTGAGTTAGTCAATAAGATGCAAGCACTAATCCTATTGAGTTCATTGCTAGATAGTTGGGAGACTTTGGTGGTGTCACTTAGCAATTCCACTCCGAATGGAAAGATCACTTTGAAAACAGTGAAGGATTGTATCCTCAATTAAGAGAAAAGAAGGAAAAGGACAAGTACTTCTGAATTTCATGCACTTGTTACAGAAAGTTAAGGGAGAAGTCAAAGTAGGTTCTCTCACAGCAAGCAACATAGAGAATTCAGCAATAGAAAAGACAAGTGGAAGCCAAGAGGAAGATCTTAGTCAAGTAAGGGAATTAAGTTTTATTATTGTGACAAGCCTGGGCATATTCAAAAAGACTGTAGAAAGTATAAAAGAGATAAAAAGGGTAAAAATAAAGACAAAAATGAAGAGAATGTTATAGCTCCAATGATATTTGATGGTCATATTACCATTGTTTATGATGATGATTGTGTTAATCTTACTTGTCAGGATACCACCTAGGTTGCAGATTTAGTAGCTTTTTACTATGTTACAACTCAATGTGATTTTTACACATCTTATATTACTAGTGACTTTGGTCAATTTAAGATGTGAAATCAAGGGATAGCTAGTGTTGTGGGCATCAGAGATATCTAGTTGGAAACCAATACTGGGTGCATGTTGCTACTCAAAGATGTTAGCATGTACTTGATATACGCCTATACTTGATCTCTATAGGTACTCTTGATAAAGAAAGCTATCAAAATTGCTTTGAAAATGGTAAATAAAAGCTCTCTAAAAATTCTATAATTATTACTAAAGGAAAGAAAATGGGTCTCTACATGTCATACGCCAAGGTGATTAAAAGGGAGGTGAATGCAATTGAAGATTGCTTTACTAATTTATGGCATAAATGGCTTGGACATTCAAGTGAGAAAGGTCTTGGCTTCCTTACTAAAAAGAACTACCTTCCATTAAAAGGTATGAACTTGAACACATGTACTCATTGTTTAATTGGTAAATAACACAAAGTTGTGTTTCAAAGATCACCTTCACATAAAAGATCACATGTTCTTGATTTAGTTGATACTGATATTTGTTCTGTAATTGATAAGTCTCTTAGGGGTGTATTGTACTTTGTTAGTTTCATTAATGATTACTCTAGGAAAATTTGAGCCATAGGTTTGAAATCCAAAGATCAGGTACTTGATGTCTTTAATGATTTTCATAGCAGAGTTGAAAGAGAAACTAGTAGAAAGCTAAAATGTATTCAAGCTAATAATAGTGGTGAATACAGGGGTTCTTTTAAGAAGAACTGCAAGGAACATGATATCAAGTTGAAGAAGATAATTCCTAAGACTCTACAACAGAATGAAGTGGCTGAGAGAATGAATAGAGCCATTGTTAAAAGAATTAGATGTATGCTCTCATGCAAAGCTGCCTAAGTCGTTTTAGGATGAGGTAATGAAGACTACAGTTGCCATGATCAACCTTTGTCCATCAGTTCCTCTTGATTTTGATGTTCCACATAGAGTTTGGAAAGGAAAGGATGTCTCTTATGCACACTTGAGAGTGCTTGGATGTAAAGCATTCATACATGTTCCTAGGGATGAAAGGTTTAAGCTTGACAACAAGACAAAGTAGTGTATTTTCTTGGGCTTTGAAGATGATGAGTTTGGCTATAGGTTGTAAGATCTAAAGGAGAAGAAAATTATGAGAAGTAGAGATGTTATCTTCTTTGAAGATCAAAGCATTGAAGACTTCAAACAAAAAAAGAAAACAAAGTGTACTATTTTTATTCCTTCTAATTTAAATTCAAGACATATTCCACAATTAACTTTGATGCTTACTAATTATAGAGAGATTTGTAAAATGATGACAATGGTGGTTTTCTTATTGAGCCATTAGTTGGAGATCCCGAATCAACTAATGATGATATTGATGTTATTCCTAAATAGGATGTACAAGAAGTTCCAAATGAGCCATAATTGAGGCGGTCAACTAGACCTCACTAGCCTTCCACCAGATATTCTCCTCATGAGTATGTTTTGGTTACTGATAAGGGAGAGTCAGAATGCTTTGATGAAGCTATGTCACAAAAAAAGAAAAGTGATTTGTCAAGCAATGCAAGAAGAGATGAAATCCTTGCATGAAAACCATACTTTTGAGTTAGCAAAGCTTCCTAAAGGTAAGAGAGCTCTTAAGAACAAATGGGTGTTCAGGTTGAAAATTAATGAACATTGCTAGCAGCTAAGGTACAAGGCAAGATTGGTTGTAAAAGGTTTTAGTCAAAAGAAAGGTATTAATTTTGAAGAAAGTTTTTCACTAGTGGTCAAGATGTCTTCAATTCGAGTTGTGCTTAACTTAGCTGCTAGTTTAAATCTTGAAGTTGAATAACTTGATATCAAAACTGCATTTCTCCATGGTGATTTAGATGAGGAGATCTATATGGAGCAGCTTGAAAAGTTTGAAGCAAAGGGTAAAGAGCAATTAGTTTGCAAATTGAAAAAAAGCTTGTGTTACACCCTCATGAACAGAGCGCGGCGTCATGGCGATCCTCAGTTGATTTTGAGGTCTTTTGTTTTGATTTTGTGTAAAAAGGAGTCGCCACCTAGTATTATGATCACCAGAAAATCTAATTGGTCTTTCAAAGATTTTAAGGCAGGGGACTGATTGCGTAAAGGGAAGGTATTAGCACCCCAAGTACGCTCTACCTAAGATAAACTGTTTGGTGTTTATTTTGTCTTATAATTGCTATGCTGTTGGTATTTTCTAATCTCATCAGTTTTCCTCGGATAAATTTACTATGATGAACAAACTTGGACTCTAGGTCTAAAAAGAAAGAACCGATGGTCAATGTGGATCATACCCTAAGATATGTCTACAAAGTACCAAGGAGAACCAATGCAGATCTCTTGAAATCTATGTTTGATTTAGACTAAATTTCTAATCTATGATTCATGAGATAGGTAGAAATCTAAGGAGATTACATGTGCATTAAAAGCTCATTTCCCTTAGTATTTTGAGATGCAACTCGTTAATCATGAGGAGGGATAAAGATTTAAAAATATAATGAAATTCAGAGCGCTTTAAAAGCCTCATTTTACTAGTGTTTTATACTCGTGGCTTGAAAACCATGGAGTCAAAAATTGAAATGTCCTCGATTCTAATCGAGGCTTTTTTCAAGGATGTTTGATGACTTATTATTTCTAAAATCTTATTTTGGATATTTACTACTCCAGGTTTCTTTATCCAAATATTAATAGTGAATAATAATAAATTATTTCCAATAATATTTTGGATATTCATCCTTTAAGGATTTCTTTATCCAAACATTAACGGTGAATAATAGATGAATTCCCCCGAAAATAAGATTTTTGTATTTTATGAAATATTGGCCAATACCCTTTGGAGTTTTACAAACATGTTATCCAGAAATGCAAGAAAATAATTTTGTTGTATTTAAGAAATTCATATAAAAACATATTTTCAATATTTTTTTTATATAAAAAGAACATTTAAAACATGTTAAGATATTGACTGTATGCAATACACAAAAATACTTTTTATATTTTTCTTTGTCAAAAAACACAAACATCACCTTTAAATCATAATTACAGTCAACAAACCATAAATTAATCAAATTTTTAAGACTTTAATAAATTAGTTATTAAATCCCAGAAAATATATAGAAATGTGTTCTAACATTTTCACAGGAAATACAACTTGATTTTATTTGTCCTTCAGATATTTAATCATATGCAAATTAAAACATTAAAAAATATTTTGTCTTTATAATTTTATAATCAATAACATACATAAAAAAAATACAAACACACACACACGTCCCTTTTAATGTTTTTTTTCTCATGCCCCTAAATGTAATTACAAATAACAAAAATTTAAAATAAAACAAACAACATATTACACAAATAAAAAATTACAAAATAAGCCCCAAAATCTACCAGGATTATTTGTAAACATCTTCTAGAATATGCTAGAATAGTGCCGGGAACATCTTCTAGACATCTGAGTAGTGGCGGCGCATTGCTCTAGGCACCACACCACTAGCGGCGTGTGGATTCACAAGCCATCATGAACTAACACGGCAACAGGAGGGTCTGTAACAACCTCCTCCCCTCTTCCTTTCCTCACCAATCATGACTTGCAAAAATTCTCAAAAGGCAACAAGACAATTGATTTTCATTTTTTCTTTGCAACTCTATTTTTTTTTACCTGCTTTAGTTTTAGTTTTCATTTGTTGTTCTTCCTTCTTCTCTTGTGGCCAACCTGCTATGGAGTGAGTGGCTCACCAGCAACTTGCACGGTCAGATACCCGCTGGATTAGGTAGAACGTCGACCCCTCCTTCTTCTTTGGTCAACGATGAGGCAAGCAAGGGTCTAAAAAGGGGGAACCGACCACATTAAGCTCAGTCCCTTCTCTTCTCTTTCTCTTTTAGCTACCATTGAGGCAGCAGATGACTAGTGGTGATGGAGAGCGACAATCTATAAGGTTGTTGGGTCGCTAGGTTCTGTAAGGGAAGAAAAAAACTGAGGGAGGAGATTTGGAATTAGCCGGTTGAGAGAGGAAACAGCTGCACAATGCCAGCTAGAGGGGAAAATTTTAACTGAGAAAGGGGGAGGAGTAGTGATGGCTGTGAGAGGTAGAGCGCAGGTGAACGGGCAAGAAGGAGAAAAAGGGAAAGATGGGGAGGGGCATAGTTTTGGTTTTTTTTTCTCTAGCCCCGGGGGTGGCTGTCCGGCTTGATAAATATAGGTCTTTTTTTTTTAGGGTTTTCTATGTGCTCTTCCTTTAAAATTCTTCATCCTCTTACATATGGCTAGAATTTTATTTATATAGAAAATTTCTACACGTATTATTTAAAAAAATATTGCAAAAATTATTACAGAGATTATTTTTTATAACAAGCACTAACAAATCATATATATGATATTTTATATTGCAGTGATTATTTACCATAACTACCACGAATCAAATTATATATCCATGGTATTTTATATTATAGTAATTATATATGATTCAATAATTATCTTCTTAACGTATTGTTTCCTTAGCCCTAATGCTCTATGTTATCGCCATATGTAAACCCTTATTATTATTATTTTATTTAAAAAAAATATCAAAACATGAGTCAAAAATTAGGTAGCAATAGCTTTATGGGTTAAAGCAAGCTCCAAGACAATGATACAAGAAGTTTGATTATTTCATGGTGGATTATAGTTATGATAGGACCACTTCTGATAATTGTGTATTTATGAAAAGGTTTCTAGATAGAAATTTTATTATTCTCTTGTTGTATGTGGATTATATTTTGATTGTTGGCCATTATGCTAAGAAGATTCAGATTATAAAGGAAGAGTTAAACAATTCTTTTGCGATAAAAGACTTAGGACTAGCAAAACGGATTCTTAGCAAAAAGATCACACATGACGGGAAGAAGGAAAAACTATGGCTATCTCATAAGAGATATGTTTAAAAGGTACTTGATAGATTTAACATGAATAACTCCAAACCTGTTTGTTCTCCACTTGCAGACCACTTTAAACTAAGATCTAAACAGTATCCTTCAAGTGATAAAGAAAGAGATGAGATGAAAAAGGTTCCTTATGCATTCAAAGTTGGTAGCTTGATATGTGTTATAGTTTGCATAAGGTCGGATATAGCTCATGCATTTAGTGGGTTAGTCGATTCCTCTCCAATCCTGGTAAAGAACATTGGTCATTAGTGAAATGGATACTCATGTATCTCAAAAGTACTTATAGTTTCAACTTATGTTTTGGTAATAATAAACATATGTTAGATGGATACACAGATACAAATATGGCTAGTGATGTTGATTCTAGAAAGTCTACATCAAGATACTTGAAGTGTTGTATTATCCACTATAAAGGTTAAATATATTGCTCTTACTGAAAGGGATAAAGAGTCATTGTGGATAAAGAAGTTCTTGCTTGAACTTGGCCTAATTCAAAAGATCTTTATGTTGCACTGTGATAGTCAAAATGCAATCCATCTTAGTAAGCATCCTATTTTTCACTCTCGATCAAAGCACATTGAGGTTAGATGTCAACAGATTCAAAATGCTATGGAGATGAAGTTATTTGTTGTTAAGAAGATCCATACTAATAACAACGTGTCTGATATGATGACCAAACCTTTACTAAGAGAAAAGTTTGAATTTAGCAAAAAGGAAGCAGGCTTGGTAGAGCCTCCTAAATTGAAATTTACATGTTGATCGCTAGCATAGTGAATTCCTCACATGGTGCATGACAAGGAGATTTATTATGTGTGGTCCAACACCATGTGTTGGTGGAACCACCACATTAATTGTCAATAGCTACCTTTTTAAATCAAATGGTCTATAGAGGTAGTAGTATTATTAAACAAAAGAGAAAATAGGAGAGAAGAGAAAAGGGGAGAAAGAAAGGAAGAAGAGGCAGCAAAATAATATATCTTCTTTCCTTGATTTCTAGCTCGTTCACTGTTGGATCGAGTTGAGATTTTGATAGCAGCTTCTAGAGACATTACTCTTTATTTAAAATGGTTGGATAGAAGATTGGTAATATGAAAACTAATCATTTTGACAGAAAATATAGCTATCATTATTCTAAGTTTTCTCAAATACTTCTTCTTTAATCTTGTTATATTCCAAGAATAAGTTGTTCTTGATGATATATATGTTATAATCCTTAGTTGAATCTAAGAAAGAATAGTTATGAACCCATTCAGTTGAATCTCAGAAAGAATAGTTATGAACCCATTATTTATTGATAGTGGAAGTTTTTAGATGGACTACAGTCCAGTGGTTTTTTCCCGTATCGGGTTTTCCAAGTAAAAATCTAAGTGCTGATTTATGTAATTATTGTATTATATTTGTTAATTGTTTGATCCTGATTTTCATTGCACAAAGAGATAAAAGAATTGAAACTTATAAATTATGAATTAATCAGGCTAGATTGATGTCTAATTATTTGTTTCTAGTTTTCTAATGACACGACTAAAAGATTGATGTCTTCTCCAAAGTGCAAGAGTGTTAAAGTAATAAATAACTCGGCAAGACCAGGGTCGAACCATAGGGAGGTTAATTGTATAAATTATAGATGACAATAAGACAACAACAATATTAATAGTAACAATAACAACAACAACAATAATATTAGTAGTGATATCAATAATAATAATAATAATAATAATAATAATAAAGATAAGAACTTTGAGATGGAATATTAATGTAATGGTTAAACAATGATAATGACAAATGTCAAATGTCAAAGTTAGAGGATTCACTAATGGTATGTCAAACAAGTATAGTATAAACCCTTATTATTCAATTAGAAACCACACACAAAGGAGGTTCCAATTAGATTAAAGATTGTTAACATGATTACATTAGTCATCTTATTCGATTAATGCTAATACTTGTAAATCTCGTCAAGCATTCATAATGATAACTTATGTTAACAACAAATCAAGTTCCTTTCATACCTCAGATGTTGGTTATACCATACAGTATAGGCTATGAAAGTGTCAAGCATTTGTTATACCAAGTGTTATACAACATAAATCAAGATTAGTCATTTAACAAGCAAAGTATTGAAGAGTGAATAAGACAATAAATACAAAACATGTTAGTATCAAACATTAAAGTCCATATTAAGTTTGTAGTATACTTATTCTTATACCATTAGTGTAACTTTTTCACCTTGACATAATAAACTTAGCTAAACATAATAAAAGAAAGAAAAATAAATAAATAAAATAAAAACATAAATAAGATAACAGCTAACTAAGTAAATGAAAAGAAATAAAAGGCATAAACTTGATATTCATTAAAGCAAAGCATAAACACTATAAAAAATATAAAGAAAGAAAGCAAGAGCATGATCTTGATTTGGAAACCAAGATGCCTAAATGCATGGAAAATACTCTTTTTATAGGCCAAAATTAGAAACTATAGATTTGATAACTAATTAATGAGTGGGTGACCAACTCTTGACTTGGTGACAATCCTTATATTTTTTTATCTGCTCAAAACGTCATTGATAATATCAAAATTAGAGCCACTTGAAATATGAAAGTTGTAGGAAATTGTCTCAGCTTTCTTGTATAAAACATTTAGGTCTTTTAGACTTCTAGAACTTTAAATATAGGCCAAATACTGAACAGTGCTTGCGCTAGAGGACAGATTCAGACTTCTTTGTTGTTGCTACAATTCAGACTTGAAAATGACCTTTTTAAATCTTGAGCTTTATATAAACGTTATAGGTCTCTATCTTACCTTTTCATCCATATAAAATAGACTTATTAGAGAGGATAACAACGTCCATTCAACTTACATAACGACTACTTTAGTTAGTTTTCTCATCTTATTACGTTATGTCCCCATTAATATACATGATTCCAAATGTACGGTCATAAAATATATAAAGATAAACTCATTGTAACATTTTTTTTATATATGTATATATCAAGGGCAGTTGCCGCCGATCATCATCTACTATGTTGTGTAAAAAAGTGTAAAAATTCTTAATACAAAAAATAATTTAATTCAATTTCAAGTATTCCAAACAATTTGTAAGTTTTATAATATGTAATGCATTCAACATCTTTTATGTTAGTTTATATTTTTGTATTTTTTTAATATGGAATATGTTCACTAACATGTAAGAGAGAATATATACTATATCAAATAATTATTTTAATTTGAAAATTTAAATTGTCAAGTGATGTTTTTAAAAAATAAATTTAAATCAACTTTCTAACATTCCATACTATCTTCACCCATCTTACCTTTTTGTTTATTTTTAAATGATTAAATAATACTAGGTATTGATCATTTAAAGTACACCTTTTCTTTTCATTGAATTCTTTCTGAAGAGCTCCTTCTTTGATATTTTCTTGAACATTAATAGTTGAATTAACGATTTCAGAAGTATATATTATCACTTTTTTTATATATACATTAAGAACTTGATTAATTGATCATTAAAGAAATAAATATAATTATATTAGATTTATGTAGAAAAATTTCTTTGTTCAGTAAAAAAAATGTATTCCATTTGTTAAACCATAATATTGCAGCTTGAAATCGAGATTTACCTTCGTGCTTCTAAAATAAACAAAGCAAAAAAGAAGAAAATAAATTATTCTTTGTTTTCCCTTTTCCTTTTGCAATAATCCTACATTGTTCTGGTAAGAACAATTATCACACTCCAACTTTAAAGATGCATAGAATATAAAATTGTGTTTCACGTTCATGAAAAATTGTCCCTTTAATTCTATTTCCAATATATATATATATATATATATATTCTTTGTTATTTTAAGTTGATAGAGAGCTAATATAAAACTATTTCTTGGATCTTTTTAAGATTTTAAATTTTGGAAGTTAGAATAATTTTTAACATTATATCATAAATTTAATGAGCAGAGATCACGATAAGGGTTAAAATTATAGGTGTAATAAATAAATGATTTGTTGAAATGAAAGTGTAATTTTTCCATCGGTTTGTAAGAAAATTGGTACAATATTTTGGTCTACATTTTTATAGAACAAGTGTCCATGTTAGAAACAAAAAGCAATAGAGCTAGCTCCATTAGGTGATAGAGATATGTGCTTCGTACTCATTAATTTAGCTAGCCCAGCTCTGCCGATGCCTTGTGCAAGATCGTAGCAATACCTAGCAGTGACGTGGAGTAGCGTGCGTATTTACAACTTGGCTGACAAAACAAGTAAAGATATACTGTATTGAAGTATCAGTCAAAATTCTGATTTTATTAAAGAATATGCACATACGAGTTGTGCAAAAATGAGTGGCTTACACATGGAATGAACCATAATCTATCACTTAGATTTTTAAATTAGAAATGGTGTTCATCTACGTATCTAAATTCACACTCGTGCTGACCCAGTTTCACCTATAGATTTGCTTTATTCAAGTTTTAACTTATCCATCTATCAGTAATTAGTAGTAAGGATTACAGCCAGGTAATTTCAGTACCAGAGTCTGCTATTGCTTTTTACTCGGATTCGTAGAGGGCAGAGCAACTATTCGCTGCTTTGCTGACTTCCAACTCATTAACTTTCGCTCCAAAAATATAAGAAAACCCTTAGTAGATTTCCTGTTATCCAAGCTGCTGCTCAATTCGCCCCCGAGAACCCTTGAATAGTAAGAGCGTAGTGCGAGTCTTAAAGAGCATCAGAGAAAGGGAATGGAATTAAACATTGATGAGGGAACCCACGATCTGTCTATATCCAGTAGCATCAGAAAAAAAAGATGACAGAGGAAGAGAACAATGCAGCAGAGGAAGGTAGTCAATTAATTCTCTTCTTATTGGTATAAAGGAATAAAACGTGAGCACAATACAATGAACTTGTGCAGGATGTAACTATATATAAAGAAGGAGTAACTATTGACTTTTATTTGTTTCTATAGTTACAGGATTTCTTGGTTATGGAGGTTGATTTATCTCTGATTTGCATCCAGCTATAGTTTTCATGTATGATGGGTTGCCATTTTGGAGTGTAGTAGCTGTTGGAGTATTTTCCCTATAATTTTGAATGTTAACATAACAGGAGTTAATCAAGATTTGGTCAGAGGATGCTGTGATGCTGCAGCTCCTGTTATGTTGTTGCGACAGACCTATGACGCTGCTATTGCTCCTATGATATTGCCACTGCAAAGCATTGATTTACGAAGCTGCATAGAGATGAAGGAGATGGGATAGTGTTGCTTGCTACTGCACAGATCTCCTCTATTTAACAGGAGAAACACAGCAAAATCATCATTAACACCATCATCAGCATCCTCATAAGAACTATCAAGAAAGATGAGAAATCTAAAAGAGTTGTACCATGTCATTCAAGTCATTAAAGGTACAATTCTATTTTGTTTCTTAACAGATATTGACTCACTTAGTTCTAATGAAGTTGTCACAAAAGAGAAATAGATTGAAACAATGGATGAAGAAATACATGCTATTAAAAATAATGATTCCTGGAAGTTGCTTAATCTACCAAACAAGAAAACAATAGTTGTCAAATGGATCTATAAGACAAAAAAAAATGCAAAAGATGAAATACAAAGATATAAAGCAAGATTTGTGGCAAAAGGCTACAAATATAGAGAAGACATTGGCTATGGAGAAGTATTTACTCCTGTAGCCTAGCTAGAGATAATCAGACTAATGATCTCACTAGAAGCACAATATAAATGGAAGATCTATCAACTTAATGTGAAGTCAACATTTATAAATGGCTTTCTAGAAGAAGAGATCTATATTGAACAACCACTTGGATACGTGGAAATCAAAGATGAAGGCAAAGTATATAAGTTGAAGAAAGCCCTCTATAATTTGAAGCAAGCTCTGCATGCTTGGAATATTAGAATTGACAAGTATTTTCAAGAGAATAGATTTGAGAAATGTCCATATGAAGATAGAAGCACATTATTTGCGTGCCTATATGTTGATGACTTGATATTCACCAACAACAATCTTATCATGTTTGAAGATTTTAAGAAAAACATGGTATAAAAGTTTGAGATAACAGACATTGGTCTAATGGCACATTTTCTAGGTTTAGAAGTGACGTGGAAAGAAAAAGGAATTTTTCTATCTCAAAGCTGTTACGCCAAAGATATTCTTGAAAGGTTCAAGATGGAAAGCTGTAATTTGGCATCAACTCCAATTAAGAATGGAGTTGAATTGAGGAAGAGTAAAGTAGGTAATGTTGATCTAACCCACTTTAAAAGCTTAGTAGGAAGCTTAAGGCACTTGACATATACTAAACTAGATATACTCTATGGATTAGGACTTATCAACAAATATAAAAAGATACCAGATCAGTCTCATTTGAATACAGTGAAGAGAATTCTTTGCCACATCAAAGGAACGATAAATGAATGTATGTTCTATACTTCAAGCCAAAACTTCAATCTTGTTGGCTACTCGAATAGTTATTGAGGTAGAGATCTAGATGGAAAAAAAAAAGCACAACGAGATTTGTCTTTTTTATAAGAGATATATCTTTCACATGATCATCCAAAAAGCAATTGATAGTAATGTTATCAAGCTATGAAGTTGAGTATGTTGCTGCCAACTCAGTTATATGTCATTTAATATGGTTGAAGCATTTAGGTTTCCTCAAGAAAATCCTACAGAGATTTATATTGATAATCCATTAGAGATTGTATTAGTAAAGAACCTAATATATCATGAAAGAAGTAAACATATTAATACATGTCATCACTTAATTTATCCAAGAGCATATGAAGAACAAAGTTGAACTAATATCCTACAAAACAAATGATCAAGTTATAGATACACAAAGCCATTAAAGGGAAAAATATTTATCAAATAGAAATATTTTTGAGTTTAAAGGAGGAATTTGTTGGATTAAACTTATTGTTACTCAATTTTGGACCACACATGCTAGAGATGGTGTATACCTATTTTGAACTGAGTGTAGGAATGTAGCTCATGTTTGCTAGAAAATTGACAAAAGTGAAAGAGAAAGAAATATTTTTTTTTCAAACCCTATTTAAGCTGTTTTTTGCTTCTTCTTTTTTCCTTCCTCTTTACAACCAAAATCATGAGGTTTTCTTAGGTTGATCAGGAGGCTTCATAATGATAAATTTATTTTTATTTTTTTATTTAGTCTTTAAGGTTGAATAAATCCCTTAGAATTTGCATTAAAAAAATGGTTTTGCTGTTGTCGTAATTTTTTTTGTTCCAACTTAGGCTTTGATTCTAACTTGGTTTCATACGATATCTGACCATTCTAGTCATATTCTATCACTCATGACATGTTAACAAATTGACCTATATATTTATTAGGTCCTAGGGATCATTGTTCTTAGGGCAGATTCTCAGTCAGATTTAGATGCTTAGCACTGTCAAATCAAAAGCCTTCTTGACCAACTAGATTACTGCAAGATTCTGTTCTCTAAAATGATTTTATCTCACTTTGATTCCTCATCAAAGTTATAGTACTACATGCATAAATGAATTTGATCTTTTGAATTACTTGATTTAGATATCAGAGGCTGAAGTTGTTCCTGTTTGAATATCTAACGTGAAGGTAGAGAATTCTGCCGCAAGAAGAATATTGACTCGAGTCTGCACTAAAAAAAACCTCTATTTTGGGCCTAGTTTTTATGCTTTTTGTTCTTATTTCATACTCTCGGTCATATCAAGATTTTTGATATTCGTTAGTTTTTGAGTTAGACTAGGACATCCCTTTTGACCAACAAAACCACTAATAGATTTTGTTATGTAAAAAGATTTTATCTCACTCCAATTCCTCCATCAAAGTTGTAGTCCTAGATGTATAGATGAATTTGGGTTTTTGAGTGACTTGATTTTGAGATCAAAGCTCAAGATATTCTCATTTGATTATCTAATGTAAGGGCAAAAAGTTCTACCGCAAGAAGGATATAGCCCAAGTTTGCTGGACTGATTCAAAGGATTATTTTTTGGACCAAAGACTGAATCGAAATGTTTTAAAATGAGGGATTGAATTGAAGAAGAATATTAAAAGCTGGAGAGGGGGGTTGAATCATCATAAATGATAGGATTTTTTCCACATTGAATAAGGAAAATGAGACTTTGTACCTGCACCCTCTGTTGTAACCCAATTTTGGATTCACTAAAAATTTTTGAATGTTATTTTATCTTATTATTCATGAAAAAAAAAGATAATAAATATAAAAAAGGAAAAAAAAGAAAAAAAAGTTTAAAATATATTTTCTCGAGTCAACCGCATCTTTCTACCAAAATCGAGTCCACCAAGTCATTACGGGTTAAACTATGTCGACCGGGATGAAAAATGAGTTTCGAGCCGTTTTGGGTCAAAACCGTCATTTTCGGTCAAAATCGAGTCTACCGGGTCGATATGGGTCCCACCATGTTGACCGGAATGAAAAATGAGTTTCAGGCTGTTTTGGGTCAAAATCGTCATTTTTGGTCAAAACCGAGTCTACCAGGTCAATACGGGTCCCACCATGTCGACCGGATTGAAAAATGAGTTCCGGGCTGTTTCGGGTCAAAACCGTCGTTTTCGGTCAAAACCGAGCCCACCGGGTCAATACAAGTCCCACCATGTCGACCGCGATAAAAGATGAGTTTCAGATTATTTTTTATCAAAACTAGTATTTTTTATCAAAAAACCCGGTCTATCGAGTTAATACCCATATAAAGATTTTTTTTGTAATTTAAAATTGATTTTTAGCTGATGAAAAAACTTTTTATAATACTGATTTGATTTTTTAATTTTTACCCCTATAAATAAATATTATTATTATTATTTAGTATTATTATATATAATAAAACAAATAGTAATCGGTGCAGTTGAAAATTTTAACAATCCTGTGATTATGAAAATAATCACGGGATTTGTTGTCTGATTTCATTGGCTATAAATAGCCAATGAAATCAAGACAGAAGGGGAGGAGAAAAATAAAACAATTCATTCTCAATTTCAATTCTGAATTCGATCATTACTATTTGGGTTATTATTTTTTTTATACTTTTTCTGCACTAGTAAGATATTAAATTTTTTTATTAAAAAATTGAAAAATACCAAAAATATCCTAACCGTTAGATCTAATAGTGTTTAGATCTGAGCCTTTGATTTCTTAGGATACAATAGGCTCTACCACACCAGATTGAACCCCAAATCAATCTCAGCCTTTCCAATAATCTTCCCTTCGATCTAGTGGCGCCACACCAGATCTTAGACCATGCAATCCTGACCGCCGATCAACTTGAAGATCAAACCAATCACCGCCGCACGATCTTTTCATCCGAGATACATCGGTTCACAGCCTTCAGACGCACGAGCGCAGCATATACTTGTCCACATCGTAGCACAACCCAGAGCTTCTCTCTCCTCTCGCCGGCGATTCCCTCTCTCTCCACCGATCTCCCATTTCCGGCAATTTCAAGCAGTGAAACTACTACAGAAACATGAATCGCCTCCTCCGAAGCAAAACCCCAGCCTTTTTACACTTTTTAACCGGCTATTTTGGCCGGAAAAAGGCCGCAACCGCCATCGGCTAATCGACATTCAAGTCGTCGATTCTCCCTCCTCAGCCATCAAAGGCCAACGAGATCACCACAATCAGAATCCTCGTCCTCAGAGCTACCAGAATCGATCATCTTTTGGCCGGAATCTCACCGAAAAATTTCACCACGTCAACAATAACCGCGCATGAGCCACACGTGCCGCCAGTGGCATTTTCATAAATTTTTGAAAAATCCGAGGGTATTTCAGTCTTTTTCCTATACAGGGATACTCAGGTAATTTTCTATGATATTTTATGATATTTTTATATATAACCGCGCATGAGCCACACGTGCCGCCAGTGGCATTTTTTGATATTTTTATATATAAATACTTGTAAATTTTTACATGTGAAAAAAACAAAAATAAACAAAAATAAATAATGACGCGGATTCAACACTCATTTTATCATATCACTTTTCATGGGTCAAAAATTCAATTTTTAAGAATTAATATATCTATTTGTCAATGATATCAAAATAATTTTTATTTTATAAAATAAATATTAGTTGTCGACACGTCTCTTTTATTTACAGAAAAGGACCGATGTCAAAAAAAATAAAAAAATTAAATACCAAATATGGATTATGTCCATTATTATTTATTTTGGTAAATCAGACGTAACTCTCCTTTTTAGGAATAAACATCAACATTTTAGACAAAGTCTCCTAATTTTAGGGACTGATGTCATTTTTAATGTGTCTCTTATTTTTAGAGACCGACGTTAACCATGTTAAAAAATTTACAAATAAGCTCAAAAATATAATAGCATTTGAATCAAATAAGAAAAACATACAAGTAAAGGTAACCTTTCTTTGAAAGGATGTTTTAAGGGTGGTGTCTACCTTCCCTTAATCATAACTAACCCAGTACCCGAATATCTGGGACCAGTGTCTAATTTTGGATTTCTAGTTCCTTAAAATTACTAGATGGCGACTCCAATAAAAATCTTTATTTCCCCAATCAAATAAAAAATAAATTCTTTTTTTGTTTTAAAAAAAACAAACAAAAAAGGAGTGGAGCCGTCGCCCGACGTCGTGTAGCGACACCCTCAATCTGATTTCTTTCTTTTTTCACTACAAATTCCTATTGTTTTTCTTTTATCATCATGCCTGATTTTTGGAGTTGTAACCATGTTTTTTCTTGCCTCATTTCAAAGGGGGAAGCTGACCCTATGGAAGGAAAGAAAATAGTCACACCCTCCACTAAAATTGAAAAGAAATCAGAATTAAAGCACCAACACAAAATCAGAATATTGCAATTTTCTTTCTACGTTTTCTTACAGCAAATCAATATGTATTTGTGTCCTAGGATTAATGAATTGAATCCTTCCTAAACATAGATATATTTAGACTATATATAATCCCTTCTAATGACCTAAAAAGGGTAACAAAAAAGAGAGGAAAAAACAAAGAGAAAAGGAGCATAAAAGAGGAGAAAAACATAAGAGAGTCAAAGAGTAAGAAAAAGACAAAACGGAGAGGGGGCTTTGCTGCTAATCCTTGATAGCAACGTTTGCTTGGTTTTATTTCATCTTCTGCGAAAAAGAAAACAGTGAGACCTACAGCTCCCTTTTCTTTTCGTTTCCTTCCATGTTTTTTTTATTGAAATAGTCAGCTAGGTTTGCTTTGGTTTCTAGTTCGTGATATATATATGGGTTATAAAAGCATGTCGTTCCAAGCTCTTCCTTTTTGTATGAAACTAGCATGGCAGTTTCTCCCGGATTGTAAAAAGAAAAAATAAGTCATGAGTCATGGACACATGCAGTAGGATTTTAATTTCAAAATTTCAGTTTCAAAACTTTGGTTCCTTCATGAATATGGGCATAGTCATTTCCGGCGTACAAATCTTAAGTTGATTTGGCTTCGAACGATTTTTGTTATGAATTCTTTCAAGTTTTCTTGTAGTTTTTGTAACATGAATGATGGTTTGCTACTTTTCATTTTGGTGTTTATGTCTAATTGTGATGTTTGCGTTTTAATATATATATATATATATATATATATATTTCATTTTTCTTCCTTGTGTGTTTCATATAGCCAATACCCTAACAAGTTTTGAACTTTTTTTTATACAAATAATATTGGAAGTTTTGAAAAATATGTTTTCACATGGATTTTTTTTTTAAACACAACATAAATTATTTTCTTGCATTTCTAAATTTTACAACATGTTTGTAAAACTCCAAAGGGTATTGGCCAATATTCTAAAAAAATATAAAAATCTTATTTTGGGGGCAATTCATCTATTATTCACCGTTAATGTCTGGATAAACAAATCCTTAAAAGATGAATATCTAAAATATTATTGGAAATAATTTGTTATTATTCACTATTAATATTTGAATAAAGAAACCCAGAGTGGAAAATATCTAAAATAATTTTCTGGAAATAATAAATCTGCACACATCCTTGAAAGAAGCCTTGATTATAATCGAGAATATTTTAATTTTTACTCCACAGTTTACGAGTCATGAGAGTATAAAACACTAAAAAATATAGCTTTTTTAAAAGCACCCTAGATTTCTAAATTTTTGTCTTTTGTCTTTATGATTTATGAGTTGCAAACTCTTGAAATACCAATGGAAAAATGTGCTTTTAAAGCATATTGAATCTTCTTGAATTTCTTTCTTAATAAATTTAGTCTAAATCAAACACAAATTTCAAGAGATCTACATTGATTCCCCTTGAAACTTTATACACATATCTAAAGGTATGATCTATATTGACCAAGCATTATTCTTTTAGACCTTTAACCGAAATCACTCATTATAGCAAATCTATCCTAGAAAAACTAATTAAAAAAACACCAACACCATAGCAATTATAAGGTAGACTAAACACCAAGTAGCTTATAAACACCAAGCAGCTTAGGTAGGGTGTACTAAGGATGTTAATACATTCCCTTGCTTTGGAATCTCTAAAAAACCATTTAGAATTCCTAGTGACCAAAATATTAGGTGACAACTTTCTTATAAACAATATAATAAAAAACTCTGAAATCAATTGTTGGTCATCGTGCTCTGCCACTAGGGTGTGACAAAACTCAATCCAAAAAAAAAATCAAAGATGACAACCACCGCTAGCTGCCTTCACACCACCGGCAACGATATATATTCGCACTTGAACTTTAATTTTTTCTTACTTTTAATTTGTATATAAATAGATAGCTAAGTTGATGTTATTGTGTATGGGAAATATAAGAAACAAACACTAGAAAAAAAAAGATGGTGTGTTTAAAAGCTTTTAGTTATTGTAAGTTTTTTGTTATTAAAAGAAAATAGCATGTTTTATTCTCCTTGAGTGTTTCAAAACCATCATTAGTGGTCTCTTCCACCAACAATATCTACTCTATATTACGGAGTGTAATGTTAATATAATGTTAATATAATTAATTTAATGACATCAACCAAAACGTTGAATTTGAGATTTGGTTGGTCACCATTTCTGTGGAGATGCCAATCATGTCTTCATCCTGTGGAGGATCTTTGAAATAATTAAGTAATGTGAAGAATTCTTCATCCTGTTGAAGTGGCAGATGACTGAAAGAAAATGACATAGCAACAAGCTTTTTGATGATATTCCTCATGGAGTCTGAATCATATTCCCCCAAACAACTGTCAGTTTTTGTATTTTTCTTGTCACAAGGCTTAGAATCGAATCGATCCCGGCATTTTTTAAATTAATTTAGTTTGATTCGTGAACTCGAATGTTTTACAAGACCATCTATACTGATTTGTCTACAGAAACATCACTTTAATGATAAAATCCCGCTTTATTCCTTAATCGAATATTTTTCTTTTTATATGGAAGTCTTTGATGGAATTTTAGCACTATCTTTGTCCATCCTTTTTTTCATTAGTGCAATTTCATCCAATAGCAGCACGTTTTTGCACGTCATGCTTTACAACTAATGAGGAATAATCTTTGCTTCACAAATTTCTTCTTTAATTTGATTACTGAAATGACGCGTTCCACGCTTAGCTTTACATCTTGATTTAACTAAATTATATACGATATGCAACCATTTTGTTCTTCAGAATAGGGTCACCACGTATCAGGCTTTATAGCACAGAGCTGTGGTACCACGGAGATCTGTGCATGCTCAAACGCAGAAAAATTCAACACCATTAGTACTAACAGTTTAGCAGAAGTAAAAACATTATTGACTTGATAATATGTGTACGGTTTGAACTTCATTCCACATTTGATGGATTCTTTGTCCTTTTAAACAAATTCACTCAGCATGCAACTTTATGCCGTGTGATGGATGACACAGCTTGAATAACAAGATAATGATGCATTATAAAGCAGCCAAACTTAATCAGAAGAGTTTCAGGAATATAGAGTTTAGCGAGAGGAATATTCTCGAGCAAGCACTCGTAATTTTCTGTCAGTGATGAATGAAGAGTGAAATAAGAGAGTGCAAATTAAGATGCCAATTGGGATAAAGGAGTATTGTTGCTCCAAATGCTACTAATGTAGACAGAAACTTCAATAAGAAAATAAAAGGCAGGAAAGAAAGAGATTGGTCAAAATAGAGTTATCCCACTAGAACTCTAAGTCATAGTTTTAGTCATGAAAATGAAGGCTAATGAGTTATGCCTTACAAGTCTTTAAATGAACATGTGACCGACCTTAGTAAGAAAAGAAAATCGTAATCCCTAAATAAAAAGAAAAACCTATCAAAAACTTTTATAAAACATAAAATCTACAAAAATCAAGGAAAAATAACAAAATAGACTTAAATAACAACGTCAAGGCCTAATTTTAGAGTCTTCTAAAGTTCAGCTAGTTATAGCAAGTTAGGCCTACCATAGAACCAAGCCTCCTAAATCTCCTAAAAATATTTAAACATGATTCAATAATTAGATAAAAATTTATAATCTTTTAATGCTTTTTTTTTTGTCTAGTGCAATTAAACCTTCTCTTAAAACTAACTATGTCCTACTGGTCTATAACTATATATCTTATGCTATCTGCATAATATTTTAGTGGTAGATCCCCATATAATTATGGCAAATCTTCTTTTTATATAATGATTGAAAGTATATTGAAAATGCCATAAAGTCAATAGCCAAAGTGACATACAGGGATATGAAAAAAAAATTGATCTACTACAGCAAACAATAAAAAAACTACTAAGATTTCTTATTACTAAGTTTGAATCCAGAGTGTATAACTAAATAGCAACAAGACAAAGGATGGTGGAAAAACAATCAAACAAGTTTATAGTTTCTTTGTCAAAAACAATTTTGTTTCTCAACAACCAATTACCCCAAATAGTAATACTGCAAATTAGTCTTCAAGTTAATCTTTAAAATTTGTCATTTATCATTTCTGGCCACAATAGAAATAGCGGATCAAGTGGAAGGGAGAGTGAATGCAGTTAGGGCTGTTAGGGGAAGGGAGAAGGAAACGCTGCTGTTTGGGAGAGGGCTCTATGGAGTTAAGGTGGAAGACGCTGTGGTTGAAGAGAGAGGTTCTGGAAATGCCGATGGCTTGCGTTTGAGGTTCTCGTGGGAGGGAAGATCTAGTGAGGGAAGGGAAACATCTTTATTTGACTGCTCAAAACCTTTACTTTTTTTTAGTCCGTGTTGAGGGATTTTAGACAAATGTTAAGATATTTTTAATAATATAATTGAAGCTTTAACATGTATGTTGTTTTATATTTTTAAAAAAGCTTTAGTAAGTATTTGCATTGAATTAAATAGAAACTGAATAAATAAATATTTTAAATTTAAAAAAAATAAAAGACAATAAAAAAGTTACGTAGAATAAAGATGTAATTTATAACCTTTTCAATATATTTATATATAATTGACATAATCTTTAATATTTACCTCATTCAGAAAACATATGGTTAATATGAAGGGAAAATCATTTTAAATTTATGGATTTTCTAGATGATATATATTTTAAGTTTTTCTATGTGTTGGGTATATAACTTACTAAAGTGTATATTTAAAAAAAATAATTGATTTTTGTGAATGTATTTTATTCTTTTTGCAATAAATCATTACATGCAAGTGAAATGATTTTATTTTTTTTGCATAAACATATAGCAGTTAAGACTTTTTATTTTAAATAATTTGTAATTTTTAATTTTTTTTAATTTAGATATGTTCAAAACATACCCACTAAAAAAACACATGCTTTTTAATTATTGCTAGAAAAATAATTTTGTTTTGGATTTTGTGATTTATTGCTTATCATATATTAACTTTATATTTTTACAATAATAAAACAAAGTTACATCTATTCCTTTTTCTTTTTTTTTTTGTTATCCTTTATCTTTCCTTTAATGTTTATCATTATCTTAAAAAGATTTCCCTTTAACGTTTATTATTATGTTAAAAAGACTTTTAAATGTGTTTTTATCATGTATGATATTTAAATTATATAAAAAAATTACTTTTTTTAATAAAAAAGCTTTTCAAAAAAAATTATACATGTAAACATCACAGGGGTAAAAATAAGAAAAATAACTAGCTTATACGTTGTACTTTTAGATTGAAAGTTGTGCTCATTCATGTACATGAACTCTCGTGTGCGCAGATCCATGCATGTAGAGTCTATAAAATCCCAGGTGATTACTTCACATCCCCCAACAAGTAGGGGAGCAGTACTGATGGTTGGACTGCTGAAAAATACTTAAAAACATCAATTTAGTACTTTCCTTTCGAAAAACAATATAAATTAAATAGCAAGCCAACCATAATGTCAAGCAATCCCTTGGCCTTATGACCAGCTAGCATCATGTAGCGTATGTACCCTACTCTTTTTGTACTTATTTCACTTGAATCAACGCTACAACATTTAATCATAACCATAAACTTACACCCAATTTTGTAACAAGTAACCGATTGAAGCAAGCTTGACATCATATTAGTCAAATACCACCCCATGACACACTATATATATTACATACTGGCTTCAAGGCCATCATTGAAGGGAGCAAAACCACATAAATATCACGAAACTGGATACCAACCATACATGCTATTACACTCAATATATAATGATCAACGGTAGAGATTCAAACAAACAAGAGAGAGGAAGAAAATCCATGCCAGTTATATATCCCGTGTCAATCTTCTCGAGGGAGCTTTTTTCTCCATGGTAGGCAAGGGACAAGAGACGGCGAATGAGCTTTCCAGGCTATCTTCAGAATGTTTAATGTAGAGCCCATAAATGAGACGTACTGACGGAATTGCATTATTCTAAATACTAACACAGGAAGGAATGAAGCAATGGAAAGCAGTAATGTTGTCAACTTGCTCTCTGATTGAATGAGTATCAAAATTGTTGCCCCCAAGGATAGCTTGGTCGTTATCACAGAGAAGAACAGGAAGGTGAAGCCACCAATAAGTTTTCGAGGAAGAGAGATGTGAAAATCTTGTAGCTCAATCGGAGAGGTCAACAAAGAGAGAAACACCACAAGCGAAGTCAAAGAGCTTGCTAAGGAAACAACATCAGAGACAGTGAAAATGAGAAAATAGGGAGAGTTGATGAAGTTGGGCTTGCCATTTTCATCGGAACCTCCGGCACAGTATAGGCAGCAGCAAAGACAACAGTAGCAACAAGTGCAGATATAGTTGAACAGGACTGAGATGTTTCCGTGATCCATTTTTGTGCTTCTTTCAGTTGCTCCGTGTGCTCTATTTCGAAGCACTCTCTTGCAGTCCTTCCATCATTGTTCAGAAGCGGGACATAATTAGAAGGAATTACCTTTCGCACTTGCTGCAAAATTGGGAGATAAATATGATTGCTATTGCTAAATAAAACTACGAACTACAGAAATGCTATTACTAGTGCAGATAATTTTTAATTGTGAATAATATTTAAATTTTTCCCTAAGTAGTCTTGGATTGGATAATTGAGTTGAAACAAATGTTTTAATAGGATTGGTGCTCTTATAAAAGGGATGAACAGGGCTCACCTCAAACCATTGCAACTCCTCCTGAAGTTGTAGTGCAGGCCCGGGCTTGGTTACTCCACTGTTTTTCCCCTTCTCTGCAACATGGTGCAACAATGTGTTGCCCTTACTATCAACAACTCGACGCATTCTAGCCAATGGTATTTTCTGTTGCTTCAGAAAATCGAAGATCTTTTTCTGGCGATACATGACGGCCATATCCAAAATGCTGTGACCCTCCTTATTGAGATTCTCAATAGCATGAGGATGTACATTTATTATCATCTCTACAATCTTTTCTATTCCCCTTCTAGTTGGAGTAAACAATGGGCTCTCCACCTTAATAGTTAATGATGACTTTATTAAAGAAGTTTGTGCTGTTGGACATTTTTTATTTCTTTTACGTCCCAGTGATTTCAGAAGTTTGCCCTTCTTCTTCTTTATTTTGGTCTCCTGTTATGATCTGTGATGAGTGTTATGAAATTAAAGCTCTCAAACACACACAAATTTACGTGGTTCGGTAACTTGCCTACTCCATGGAGCTACTGGTTTGTATTAATCAAGCTCAAAAGCAATACAAACAACAAAACGAGGAGGAGAAAAACTTTTCTACTCAACTCAACTCTCACCCTTAGCTCTCTCTGTGTTTCTCTCTAATTCGTGCTCTATATCAGCTATCAGTGCATCCTCTATTTATAGCTGAGGAGGGAGACAATTGTTCAACAATGGTAAGCAATATTTTCTTTGGTTAGGCACCCACCATTTGACTCTAACCATGTCAACTATGGTTGCCCACACATAACAATCTCCCACTTGGACACAAATGGTACTAGGTCTGTCTTTTAATCTTTAAGACCAACTGAAGCTTTCCACAGCTTCAGTTTATCAAGAGTAACTCCTTTGGTTAACATGTCAGCTGGATTCTTGCTTTCACAGATCTTTTCAAGTAACAGTTGTTCATCGTCGAGCAATTGTCGGATGAAGTGATATTTGATCTGTATGTGCTTTGTTCTGGAGTGAAATGCTGGATTCTTGGCAAGGAAGATTGCACTATAACTGTCACTATACAAAGTATCCTTTCCATTTATTTAGCCCAATTCTTGCAGAAAACTCTGTAGTCATACTATCTCTTTTACAAACTCTGAAACTGCAACATATTCAGCTTCTGTCGTTGAAAGAGCAATTATCTTTTGTAAGGTAAAACTCCAAGAAATAGCAGTGCCTCCTAGAGTGTATATATAACCTGTAGTACTCTTTCTACTATCAACATCTCCTGCTAGATCAGCATCTACAAAGCCTTCAAGTTTCAAACCGCCAGTTGCGAAAGTAAGACATGTCTCCGATGAGCCTTTTAAGTACCTCATGATCCATTTCACTGCCTCCCAATCCTGCTTTATATGATTGCTCATATATCGGCTTACAACTCCCACTGCATGGGCAATGTCTAATCTAGTACAGACCATAGCATACATCAAAGATCCGATAGCTGAGGCGTATGGAATCTGGTTCATGTATCCACGTTCTAGCTCAATTTTTGGTGACTGGTCTTTACTGAGCTTGAAATGATTCCCTAGAGGTGTACATACCGGTTTAGCATTATCCATACTAAATCTGCTGAGAACCTTCTTCACATACTCTGTCTGTGAAAGCTTTAGTATGCCTTTGTCTTTGTCTCTGATGATTCTCATGCCAAGTATTTGTTTAGCAGCTCCCAGATCCTTCATTTCAAATTGTTTTGAAAATCATTGCTTAGCTTGTCAATCTCTTCAATGCTGGATCCTGCAATCAATATATCATCCATATATAGCAGTAGAATGATATAAGAGTCATCAAAATGTTTGACATAGCACAATGATTGGCCTAACATTTTGTGTATCCCATACTACACATGAAGTTGTCAAACTTCTTGTACCACTGTCTTGCAGCTTGCTTCAAACCATATAGGCTCTTCTTCAGCTTGCAAACTTGACTCTCTTTTCCTGGTATTGCAAACTCCTCTAGTTTTTGCATGTAAATGTCTTCCTCCAATTCACCATGAAGAAATGTTATTTTTACATCTAATTATTCAAGATGTAAATTTTTTGTAGCTATTATCCCCAGAACAACTCTGATCATTGTAAGCTTCACAACTGGAGAGAATATCTCGGAATAGTCAATCCCTTTCTTTTGCTGAAACCCTTTTACAACAAGTCTTGCTTTGAACTGTTTGCTTTCGTCATGCTTGGTCTTTACTTTGTAAACCCACTTGTTTTGCAAAGCCTTCTTTCCTTCAGGCAGTGTGGTTAACTCCCAAGTCTTGTTCTTCAACAATGACTCCATCTCATCCTTCATGGCTAACTCCCACTTGCTAGAGTTTCCATCTTGTAAGGATTCTTCATAATTTAATGGTTCACCACCATCTGTCAGCAAAATATAATTTAGTAAAAGTGTGAACCGTTGTGGAGGCTTTATAGTCCTTCAAGACTTGCGAACAGCTGGTTCACTTGGCTCTGCATTGTCTTGTGTAGAAGTGGTGGGTACTGAAGTGCTTGAACTGTCTTGTATGGACTCTTGAGTGGTAACATCGAGAAGCCCTTCTAATTGTATGAATTCAGATTTTTATGGACTCATATCTGAATCAGTTATCTCTGGTTCTGTACTTGATCTGTCTTTGTACAAAACTTTCTCGTTAAAGATCACATTTCTACTTCTGATAATCGTCCTATTCTGATCATCCCAAAACCAAAATCCAAATTCTTCATCTCCATAGCCAATAAAGAAACATTTCTTGGATTTGGCATCCAGTTTGCTGCGAGCATCAGAATCTACATACACATAGAAAACACACCCAAAGCCCTTTAGATGAGAAAGCTGGACTTCTTTTCCTCTTCAAACTTCCTCGGGTAGTCTGAACTCCAAAGGAACTGATGGTCCACGGTTGATCAAGTAAACTGTAGTATGAACTGCATCAGCCTAGAATGTTTAAGGTAACCCAGAATGCAACCTCATGCTTCTAGCTCGTTCATTGATGGTCCTATTCATCCGTTCAGCAATGTCATTCTGTTGTGGTGTGCCTGGAACTGTCTTTTCCATTCTGATATCGTTGACAACACAATACTCCTTAAAACCTCCATCAATATATTCTCCTCCATTATCAGATCGTAAGCATTTTAACTTTAAACCTATTTCAGTCTCAACCATAGCCTTCCATTTCTTAAATGTGTCAAACACATCAGATTTATTTTTTAGAAAGTAGACTCATACCTTCCTGCTGAAGTCATCAATAAAAGTCACATAGTACCGAGATCCTCCAAGAGATGCTACTGGAGCTGGTCCCCATAAATCTGTGTGCACCAGTTCTAGCTTTCTTGGTCGTAAGGTCCTGCCAACCTTTAAGAAACTGAGTTTCTTCTATTTTCCGAGAACACAGCTTTCACAAATGTCTAGATCAACATTTCTTAACTCTAGCAGCTTTCCCTTTGACTGAAGTATCTTCATCCCCTTTTAACTCATATGACCGAGTTTATAATGCCATAGTTGTGTCTAATTTTCTGCTTCAGTAGAGGTAATTATATCTGTTGATCTTGTGGTCATATACAAGGTGCTAGTTTTCTTTCCACGAGCCAAAACCATTACTCCATTTGATACCTTCCACATTCCTTCAGAAAAAAGGATTGAATGGTCACTATCATCAAGTTGTCCGACCAAGATCAGCTTCTTCTTTAGTTCAGGAACATGCCTTACATTTTGCAAGTTCCATATAGATCCATTCATTGTCTTGATTTGCACATCTCCTATACCCACAATATCCAATGGTTGTCCATCGGCCAAATAGACTACCCTGTAATTTCCAGCAGTATAGTTTTGCATCATTTCATGGTGTGGAGTATAGTGAAATGAAGCTCCAAAATCAAGAACCCAATCATCAATAGGACTATGTACAGCAAGAATCAAAGCATCTTGTACCTCGTCTATAGTGACATTTGCAGAATCAGCTTCAGGTTTCTTTGGTTTTGTGCAACTCCTCATGAAATAACCAGGTTTGCCACAATTCCAACATTCAACCTGCTTCCTCGGTGCAAACTTGCTTTTACTTCTGTACCTGGATTTTGATCTGCCTCTGAATAAGCCTTTGTCTTGTCTCCTTCCTCGAGTGTTAATGTTGAGAGCTGAACTTGAACTTGAGCTTTCACCTGAGTCTTTCCTTCGTACTTCTTTAGCTAAAATCAGCTCTTGGATGTCGCCATATTTTAATTTGAATTTTCTGACTGAGTTGTTTACGGCTGTTCTCATGCCTTCCCAACTGCTTAAAAGTGAAGCTAGCAAAATAAGTGCTCGGATCTCATCATCAAACTCAATCTCAACAGATGACAATTGATTTGTGATGGTGTTGAAATTATTAAGATGATGTGTAACAGAGGTGCTTTCTATCATCTTCAGGTTAAACAACTTCTTCATCAGGTGCACTTTGTTATTTCCTGACGGCTTCTCATACATCCCAGACAAGGCTTCCATCAATCTTGCTGTGGATTTCTCTTTTGTAACATTATGAGCAACTCTTTTTGTCAATGATAGCCAAATAATGCCCAAAACTTGTCTATCAAGTATTTGTCAATCTTCTTCTAACATGTTTTCTGGTTTGCTCCCCAACAGAGGAAGATGAAGTTTCTTCCTATATAGATAGTCTTCAATTTGCATTTTCCAATAACCAAAATCAGTTCCATCAAATTTTTCAATACTCGTAGCCTTTATTTCATCAGTCATTTTTACTTTTTCTTCAATTCTAATTTGCAAAATCTAACCTTACATATTGTCCAGAATGGCCAAAAATGTTGGAAACGACACTGAGATCACCCAAATCAGACTTCGAATGGCTTTGATTTAAACAATTAAACTTTGGGATCACTAGACGCTGCAAATGAAGCCACATGGCAGGATGAATAGTCCTTGCGCCACACCGGATCAAAACCTAGTGATGATGACGTGGCTAGCTGACGTGTTAGACACGTAGGCACAGTGGGGTCCATAAATCTAACGTGGCAGTTTCACAAAGATTTTCGGCTGATGTGGCAGAGCTGGCGTGTGTGATGATGTGGCGGTTGACCAGTCAGAATGCTGATGTGGCTGAATGACATGGTTGATGACTGTGTCGAACTGCTGATGTGGCTGCTGACGTGGCGGGTCAAGTTACAGGAAACGGGCAAGGAAGACGCGCGATGCGCGTGGACAGTGCTGGTGGTAACACGTGCGGGCATGCAGGACGTCGGATTTTCACCAGGTTTTCACAAGTGGATTCCTCTCATCATCCTCTTCACGATGGTATGTTTAAAAACACGTTTTGAGAACTTTGATTTTTGAGTTTGGATCAAACACCTTCTTTTTTAAGAACAAGCTTTGATACCAGTTGTTATGAAATTAAAGCTCTCAAACACACATAAATTTACGTGGTTCGGCAACTTACCTACTCCACGGAGCTACTGGTTTGTATTAATCAAGCTCAAAAGCAATGCAAACAACAAAACAAGGAGGAGGAGAAAAACTTCTCTACTCAACTCAACTCTCACCCTTAGCTCTCTTTGTGTTTCTCTCTATTTCATGCTCTATATCAGCTATCAATGCACCCTCTATTTATAGCTGAGGAGGGAGACAATTGTTCAATAATGGTGGGCAACATTTTCTTTGGTTAGGCACCCACCATTTGACTCTAACCATGTCAACCATGGCTGCCACCAACCATGGTTGCCCACACATAACAATGAGAGCAGAACGGTTTGTTTTCCATCTCGTCCTTGCTCTCCCTCTAACTCATATGAGTCATCTTTCTCTACTAGGCTCTTGGCGAATCTCAAAGCAAATACACGCTTGTTTTTCTGGTTCCAGATTCCTTCTAGCCAATATCCTACATCATGCTCATGCAAAAGGGAATGAAATTAAACATGGATGAGAGCTAGCCATTTTTATGAAATGGAAAGAAATGTTAATGATGACACAGAAAAAAGTCATACAATAGTAGATGAGTCTTTCAAATACGCCCATGGGAAATTCACTCTCAAGAGTAGCTGGCATTTCGGCTAGAAGTTGAAGAGTAGATGTTTGATTTTTGTCCTTCAAGCTGGCGAGCGATCTATACAATATCTTATATATGAATAGTTTTAAAGCTGCTTCTGCATTCATGGGATTAGGAAGACAAAAATTATACAATATCTTATATATGAATAGTTTTAAATTTGAAAATTCAATACAGAGAGAAATTTGTTACCAAAGTTTTGCCCTATGATAGCAGCGCTAAGGATGGACATGCTATCTACCGTTCTCTGGCAGTGAATTGGTAATAGGAGGCCATCATCATCCACGCGTTGTCCTGGTTTGGATCTGATTAAAAACTCCACTATTTCTGTCTCAGCAAATCCGGCAGCTGTTAACAATGGGGTTTCACCGAACTCATTTGGAACCGAAAGTAGCTCGGGACAACGTTCTACCAAGAGTTTTACAGCCTTATTATTGCCATAGATGGTTGCTTCGTGAAGAACCGTATTTCCAAATTTGTTTTCTAGAGAAATTTTGTCTCAGTTAAAGGTAATTCGCTTGCCGTCATGATTTCTAGTAAATCTTTAAGTGGTTGCTCTTGTTTGCTGCACATAGCCATATGAAATGCAGTCTCCTTAGAGGCCGTAAGTGGAGAGTGCAAATATTCGAAATGTTTCTGATAGTAGTCAATCATGAGATCCCATTTTCCTTTCTGATAGTAGTCAATCATAAGGCCGTAAGTGGAGAGTGCTTTTATGGCTTCTATTTTTTATTTTTTTTTATTTACGTGTGGTGTCTGGACCAGCTTACGCATACCACGACTAATCCACACGGCTCACTAAACATCCTGCAAGCCCAGTGAACAGGTAAGGCACCGCGGGGGTGACAGGCGTGCATGGTAAGGTTCGAACCCATGTGCTGAGGAAGGAGACAAGCTACTCCCATCACTGGGCTAAAACCTCACTTGCTATGGCTTCTATTTTTTCTTCTTTCTGTTGTTGCCTTTTTTTCGCTTCTTCTTCGGCTATCTTCTTATTAGCCAAAAGTTAATAAAATCTCGACTATTATTTAGAAAAAGGTCTACTGAATTGGACGAATACATAACGACCCTTCTATTTGCAGCTTAAACAAGTTTTGATTTAGACTTTCATGCTTTGGCCTTTTCTTTTGTATTTTAAACTACGTTTTTTCTTTTGCTAGTTCACGGTCAACTTGCTGGCACTAGCTAGTATATATCCTCCCGATGTTTTTTTAGATAATAGTCGAGATTTTATTAATTTCTGGGAAGATAGCCAAAGAAGTCGGAAAAAGACAACAACAGAAAGAAGAACAAAAGAAACCATAAAAGACCGGCTGCTGCAACGAAAGAAAGGGAACAGAGACCAAACAAAGGAAAAATGGTAAAAGTGATCAGCTGTGAGTTATTCTGTTATCCCAGAACTTGATCCCATCAGAGTTTATCCCTAGATCCATTCTGGTGTAAGCAAAAGTGTTTCTATCAATCTTCAACCATAAGGAAAGCCTGTGAAGAATCAAGTAGAAGCAACCCTGAAGATCTGGAGTGGCATCGTTAAAGATTACATCATTCTGATGAAGCCACAGACTCCAAACAATACAAGTAAAGAAATTAAAGCTGCATGAAGTTAAAGCAAATCACGCTGAAACAAGAAATCATGAGTGCATGCATACTTTATCTTGAACAAGCAGCCAAAGAAACAATTGAATCTTGGGGGAGCATCTTTTAACCACACCGAAGAGTGCAAAGGTGTAAAGATACCAAACGACTAGTTTTGCCACATGTCAAGAGATTAAAGGGTCAAGTGGTTAGTATTGTTATACAGTTAAGAAAGTTTGTTAGCATTAAGGCTAGAAGTTTGTTCACGTGTTTCAACTATAAATTGATGTAAAGTTATGTAACAATGTGAAAGAATTCATTAACAAAAGAGTATAATTGATCCTTCTCTCTTCATTTATATGTAATTCTGCTTTATTTTTATGTAATTCTGCTATCTTTACCGTAAAGCACTAAAAATACACATGCTCATGAAACATTAAAAATTCTAATTTTAATTCAAACACGCACACATTAAACATTTATAATTTATAAAATAAACCTTCTGAAATTCATAAATTAATGTAGAAAAATTGTTGAAAGCCAAGGAACAATGCTCAAAAATTCTGAAAGTGCAGAAATAATGGCACCGCGTGGGTACCGTACACCACCCGTAATTGGTCCCACCAAGTCCGACTTCTCCGCAATGCCCCAAGCTTCACTGATTTGTTGAGCTCACCATTCACTGGTCCCCGGTAAAATGCCCACCCTTTATCAATCATGTGATTCATTGCCCTCACTGTCTCTTCAATTGGAGTGGGCGATTACAATGTTTACCTCATGAATATGTTTCGTATGTTGTAAACTCCATCTAAAAGATTAAGAAAATCTAGAAGATCCAGAAAGATAAATCATCAGCTGTTATTGTTTAACTGTTCAGCTGCCAATTATTTTTAACCGTCAGCCACAATTATTTTTATATTTGAAGGTTAAATTTTCTTGTTTTGAATTCGTAGATAAACAATTAAACTTATGTAATTATATAAAAAGAGATTAAAATAAACATTAAAAAAATTATTATAAACTTATATTTGTATTACTGTAAGTTTTATTTTTAAAATAAAAAATATATTTCAACATCTCAGACAAGCCTTCATCATTAAGGCTGCGACCTCCCTAAAAGATCTTAGTAAACACAAATCGCTTGACCCATGATTTATTAGGATCTTCCATTATCATAAGCCTCTGCGTTATCAAAGGAATTGACACCATCGTCTCTGCAACATTGCAACAGTGATCTCGCTTCTTTGACGTTTAGGTGGTTCCCAAAACTTACCCAAGCTCCATATGAGAGCTGGTTCACTTTCAGCCCTGATCTTCCTAGATTCTTGTATTGTATTTTTTATTTTTTCCTTTTGGCGCGGATTGAAGTGAGAGAGAGGCGTGGAAGTACGGAGGAAGTGAAGTGTGATAGTGGTGTTTAGTGCTTGTTATGGCTGGCTAAGGTAAAGGCTTTTGGTGGTGACTTGGAGGGTGGGGTTGTTGGTGATGGTGTTACAGGAGGTGTAGAAGTGGGAGGTGGGTTGATTATTTTGGTCTAAAGAGAGGGATGAAGCTTTGTATCTGTGAGAGCGGGTCTCACGGTGCTTGCGCGTTAGGGAAGATGATGGAGAGGGTTGTTGGCTTGGGTTGTTACGGGTTAGTACTGCTGATCTAAGGAAAGAAGAAATGGCAGCTGGCGGCTAGTTTTGCTTATTGAGTATAGTTTTTTTTTTTTTTTGTGTGTGGGTGATCGAAAAATTCTTGCACAATAGGCCTCTACTATTTATAATTTACAAATATAGGCCTCCACTATTCCTGCACTTCAGAACTGACCACACATTAAACATTTATAATTTACATCCAATTTTATTACTATGTAACTGATTGAAGCAAGCTTGAAGGTCTGTAATCATACCATTCAAATACCAACCTGTGACAAGCTATATATGATACGTACTGGCTTCAAGGCCGTCATTGAAAACAGCACAACCACATAAATATCACGAAACTGGATAACAACCATGCATGCAATAAAACACAATATATAATGATCTATGGTAGCGGTTCAAACAATCAAGAAAATGGAATAACCTCTACGTCAGTTATATCTCCCATATTAATCAACTCGACTGAGCTTTTTGTGCCGTGGTGGGCAAGGGACAAGAAACCGTGGCAGAGCTTTCCCGGTTATCTTGAGAATGTTGTATGTAGAACCCATAAATGAGACGTACAGACGGAATTGCATTATTGCAAATACTAAGACAGGAAGGAATGCAGCAATGGAAAGGAGTAATGTTGTCAACTTTTTCTCTGACTGAATGAGTATCAAGATTGTGGCCCCAAAAGATAGCATGGTCGTTATCACAGCAAAGAAGAGGAAGGTGAAGCCAACAAGAAGTTTTCCAGGAAGAGAGATCCGGAAATCTTGTAGCTCAAATGGAGAGGTCAACAAAGACAGAAATACCACAAGCGAAGTCAAGGAGCTTGCTAAGGAAAGAACATCCGAGACAGTAAAAACCAGAAAATAGGGAGAGTCGATGAAGTTGGGCTTGCCATTCTTATCAGAACCTCCGGGCACAGTATAGGCAGCAGCAAAGACAACAGTCGCAACAAGTGCAGCTACTGTGGAACAAGACTGAGTCGTTTCCTTTATCCATTTTTGTGCATTTTTCAGTTGGTCCTGGTGACTCTGTTTGAAGAGCTCTTCTGCAGTCTTGCCTTCATCGTTCCGAAGCGTGACATAATGAGAAGGAATTACCTTGCGCACTTTCTGCAATAATCGAGAGATAAATATGATTGTTATATAAATGGAGTTTGTAAATAAAACAACGTAATATATATTTAATTCAGTATAATTTTTAATAATATTTAAGTTGTTGGTTCGGGTGACAAGGAGAACTAGATGAGCCTGATATCTTAATTAGGTGACACGTCTACGTTTCATTAGCATTAAAATCGATTTTTTACAGTTTAACGGTTTTTCTATAACCTTAACTGGATTGGATAATTTGATTGAAACAAATGTTTTAATAGGTTTGGTGCTCTAATACACAAGACGGATAATCCTGTACCAAGTCCATGAATAATTTTTATGAGGAGGTAAAGAAAAGGTCTCACCTCAAACCATTGCAACTCCTCCTGAAGTTTAAGTGCAGGCCCAGGCCTGGTTCCTCCTCTGTAATGCTCCATCCATATCTGCAACATGGTGCAACAATGTGTTTCTCTTCTTATCAACAACTCGATGCAGTCTAGCCAATGGTATTTCCTGATGCTTCACAAGACTGAAGATCTTTTTCTGGCGATGCTTGACGGCCACATCCAAAATGCTCTGCCCCTCCTCATTGAGATGCTCAACAGCGTGGGGATATTGATTTATTATCCCCCACACAATCTCTTCTATTCCATTTATAGTTGCAATAAACAATGGGATATGCTCCTTCCTAGCATCGGGATATTTTTTCATTATCTCCAACACAATTTCTTCTTTTCCATTTTTGGTTGCAATAAACAATGGGGTCTTCTCCTTCAATGACGAGCTCGTTTCAGAAGTTTCTGTTGTACAATGAAGTTGGATTTCAAATGTATCTTTTCCTTCGCTAGTGAATTCAGAGAACTCGTTTTCTCCCATTTTAATTTCTTTCCCACCCAGTCCTTCCTTTGTTATGCTGACTTTATTCAATGACTCATCTTTCTCTATTAGGATTTCGGCGAGTCTCAAAGCAAATACATGCTTTCTTTTCCGGTTCCAGAATCGTTCTAGCCAACATCCTACTTCATGTTCATGCGAAGGGGAATGAAATTGTTGGGAAAACTCGGAACAACCGAACACCAATTTACCCGGATCAATTCAGCGGAATACAATTACAATTCACAAGTCATAATTCTTTCCCTCTTTGTGCAGTAAAACAGAATCAAACAATGATGAAAAATAATGCAAAAATCACAAAATCAACACCAAGATTTTTAACGTGGAAAACCCGATATGGGAAAAACCACGGGACCGTAGTCCACCTAAAAACTTCCACTATCAACAAATAATGGGTTCACAATCATTCTTTCTCAGATTCAACTAAGGGATACAACATATATATCATCAAGAACAACTTATTCTTGGATTACAACAAGATTAAAGGAGAATTATTTGAGAAAAACTCACAAAACTGACAGCCCCGTTTTTTGTCAAAACGGCCTGCTTCCACACTACCAATATTCGATCCAACCGTCCAGAATGAAGATCAATGTGTCTAGAAGCTGCTGTCAAAATCTCAGCCCGATCCAACGGTGAACGAGCTGGAAATCGAAGAAAGAATGCAGGTTGCTCTGCTGCCTTTTCTTCTCTTTTTCTCTCTTGATTTTCTTCTCCTCTCTTCTTTTTTCAAATCTATTGCTACAGTACCCAAACCACACTAATATTAACACCAAGAGACAGCCATCACATGACATTTAATGTGATGGTTCCACCATCACATGGTGTGGGACTATACACAACAAATTTCCCCCTCACACACCATGTGAGGAATTCGCCATACTGGCGATCAATATGTAAAATTCAATTTAGAAAGCTCTAACAAGCCTGCTTTCTTTCTGTAAAACTCAAACTTCTCTCTCGGTAGAGGTTTGGTCATCATGTCAGACACGTTGTCATCAGTATGGATCTTCTCAACAACAAATGACTTCATCTCCATAGCATCTCGAATCCATTGATATCTAACCTCAATGTGCTTTGATCGAGAGTGAAAAGTAGGATGCTTACTGAGATGGATTGCACTTTGACTGTCACAGTGCAACACAAAGTTCTTTTGAACTAAGCCAAGTTCATGCAAGAACTTCTTCATCCATAACAACTCTTTACCCCTTTCAGTAAGAGCAATATATTCGACCTCTGTAATGGATAATGCAACACATTTTTGCAACCTTGATTGCCATAAGACTGCTCCCCTGCAAACTTCATTAAGTATCCTAATGTGGACTTTCTAGAATCAACATTACCAGCCATATCTGCATCTGTGTATCCAACCAACACAGGTTTATCATTACCAAAACATAAGCTGAAACTAGAAGTACCTTTGAGATACCTGAGTATCCATTTCACTGCTGACAAGTGTTCTTTACCAGGATTGGAGAGAAACCGACTAACCACACCAATTGCATGAGCTATATCCGGCATTGTGCAAACCATGGCATACATCAAGCTACCAACTGCGGATGCATAAGGAACCTTTTTCATCTCATCTTTTTCTTCATCACTTGAAGGACACTGCTTAGAACATAGTTTAAAGTGGCTTGCAAGTGGAGAACAAATAGGTTTGGAGTTGCTCATGTTGAATCTCTCAAGTACCTTTTGAACATATCTCTCCTGAGATAGCCAAAGTTTCCCCTTCTTCCTGTCACGTGTGATCTTCATACTAAGAATCTGTTTTGCTGGTCCCAAGTCTTTCATTACAAAAGACTTGCTCAACTCTTCCTTCAACATCTGAATCTTCTTAGCATCATGGCCAACAATCAATATATCATCCACATACAACAAGAGAATAATAAAGTTTCCATCTGGAAACCTTTTTATAAATACACAATGATCAGAAATGGTCCTGTCATAACCATGATCCACCATAAAAGAATCAAACTTCTTATACCATTGTCTTGGAGCTTGCTTTAACCCATATAAGCTCTTTTTCAACTTACAAACTAGCTGCTCTTTACCTTTTACTTCAAAACCTTCAGGTTGCTCCATGTAGATCTCTTCATCCAAATCACCATGGAGAAAGGCAGTTTTCACATCAAGTTGTTCTACTTCAAAATTCAAACTAGCAGTTAAGCCAAGCACAACTCGGATTGAAGACATCTTGACCACTGGTGAAAAGATTTCTTCAAAATCAATACCCTTCTTCTGTCTGAAGCCTTTCACAACCAATCTTGCCTTGTACCTTGGCTGTGAGCAATGTTCATCAATTTTCAACCTGAACACCCATTTGTTCTTGAGTGCTCTTTTACCTTTAGGAAGCTTCACTAACTCAAAGGTATGGTTTTCATGCAAGGATTTCATCTCTTCTTGCATTGCTTTCAACCACTCATTTTTCTTTTCATGTGACATAGCTTCATCAAAGCATTCTGGCTCTCCCCCATCAGTGACCAACACATACTCATGAGGAGAATATCTGGTGGAAGGTTGGCGAGGTCTAGTTGACCTTCTCAATTGTGGCTCATCTGGAGCTTCCTGCATAACCTGTTCAGGAATAACATCAACATCATCATTAGTTGCTTCAGGATCACCAACTAATGGCTCAATAAGAGAACCACCACCATCATCATTTTGCAAGTCTCCCCCGTGATTAGCAGGCATTAAAGGCAACTGTGGAGTAGGTCTTGGATTTGAATTAGTTGGAATAAAAACAGTAGACTCTGTTTTCTCCTTTTGTTCAAAGTCTTCAATGGTTTGATCTTCAAAGAAGATAACATCTCTGCTTCTTACAATTTTCTTCTCCTTTGGATCCCACAACCTATAGCCAAACTCATCATCTTCAAAGCCTAAGAAAATGCACTGCTTTGTCTTGCTGTCAAGTTTAGACCTTTCATCTTTAGGAACATGTACAAATGTCCTGCATCCAAACACTCTTAAGTGTGCATAAAAGATATCCTTTCCTTTCCAAACTCTATCTGGAACATCAAATTCAAGAGGAACTGATGGAGAAAGGTTGATCATCGCAACTGCAGTCTTCATTGCTTCACCCCAAAAGGACTTAGGCAGCTTTGCATGAGAGAGCATACATCTAATTCTTTCAACAATGGTTCTGTTCATTCTCTCAGCCACTCCATTCTGTTGTGGAGTCTTAGGAACTGTCTTTTCCAACTTGATACCATATTCCCTGCAGTACTTCTCAAAAGGACCTCTGTATTCACCACCATTGTCAGCTCGAACACATTTGAGCTTTCTACCAGTTTCTCTTTCAACTCTAGCATGGAAATCCTTAAAGACATCAAGCACTTGATCTTTGGATTTCAAACAACTGGCCCAAATTTTCCTGGAGTGATCATCAATAAAACTAACAAAGTACAATGCACCTCCAAGAGATTTGTCAATCATAGAGCAAACATCAGTATGAACTAAATCAAGAACATGTGATCTTCTATGTGAAGGTGATCTTTGAAACGCAACTCTATGTTGTTTGCCAACTAAACAATGAGTACATGTGTTCAAGTTCATACCTTTTAATGGAAGGTAGTTCTTCTTGGCAAGGATACCAAGGCCTTTCTCACTCAAATGTCCAAGCCGCTTATGCCACAGATCAGTAGAGCAATCTTCAATTGCATTCACCTCCCCTTTGATCACCTTAGCTTGTGACATGTAGAGACCCATCTTCTTCCCTTTGGCAACAATCAGGGAATTTCTGGAGAGCTTCCATTTACCATCTCCAAAGTAATTGTGATAGCCTTCTTCATCAAGAGTACCAGTAGAGATCAAGTGTAGGCGCATATCAGGCACATGCCTAACATCTTTGAGTAGCAACTTGCACCCAGTATTGGTTTCCAACCAAATGTCTCCAATGCCCACAACACTAGCCATCCCTTGATTTCCCATCCTAACTTGACCAAAGTCACCAGCAGTGTAAGATGTGTAAAAATCACGTCGGGGTGTAACATGGTAAGAAGCTGCTGAATCTGCAACCCAGGTGGTATCCTGACATGCAAGATTAACACAACCATCATCACAAACAATGGCAACATCACCATCAAATACAACTGCAGCTGTACCATTCTCTTCATTCTTATCTTCATCTTTACCCTTTTTATCTCTTTTATACTTTCTGCAATCCTTTTGCATATGCCCAAGCTTGTCACAAAAATAGCACTTAAAACCCTTCCTTGACTGAGATCTTCCTCTTGGCTTCCATTTGCCTTTTTTATTGCTGGATTCTCTATCTTGCTTGCTGTAAGAGAACCTGTTTGGACTTCTCCCTCGACTTTCTGTAACAAGTGCATGAGACTCAGAAGTACTTGTGCCTTTCCTCCTTTTCTCTTCATTGAGGATACAATCCTTCACTGTTTTCAAAGTGATCTTCCCATTCGGAGTAGAATTGCTAAGTGACACCACCAAAGTCTCCCAACTATCCAGCAATGAACTCAGTAGGATTAATGCTTGCATTTCATCAGCTAACTCCAGATTCATCAATGACAACTGATTCAAGAACCCTTGGAATACATTTATATGCACTGAAGCATCTTCACCATCTCTATACTTCAAATTCACAAGGTCTCTAATTACAAAAACCTTGTTTTATGCACTCTCCTTGGCAAATGTTTCTTCCAACATCTTCCAAACTGTATAGCAGTCATGTTCTTGAGAAATATGATTAATGGACTTAGAAGATACCCATTTTCTAACATTAGCAGTAGCCTTTCTATTTAGTCCATTCCATTTTGCATCATCCATATCATCAGGCTTTATTCCTTTACATTCAATCGGCAAAGCCAAATCATTGCAATATAAGTGATCCTCCATCATTGTTTTACATAGAAAATAATTTGAGGAAGTAAGCTTTATCATGCCCGAATCTTTCTTTTTCATTTTAACTGCACAAGAAATTCAATCTACACAACCAGTGCTCTGATACCACTTTGTTGGAAAAACTCGGAACAACCGGACACCAATTTACCCGGATTAATTCAGCAGAATACAATTACAATTCACAAGTCCTAATTTTTTCCCTCTTTGTGCAGTAAAACAGAATCAAACAATGATGAAAAATAATGCAAAAATCACAAAATCAACACCAAGATTTTTAACGTGGAAAACCCGATATGGGAAAAACCACGGGACCGTAGTCCACCTAAAAACTTCCACTATCAACAAATAATGGGTTCACAATCATTCTTTCTCAGATTCAACTAAGGGATACAACATATATATCATCAAGAACAACTTATTCTTGGATTACAACAAGATTAAAGGAGAATTATTTGAGAAAAACTCACAAAACTGACAGCCCCGTTTTCTATCAAAACGGCCTGCTTCCACACCACCAATATTCGATCCAACCGTCCAGAATGAAGATCAATGTGTCTAGAAGCTGCTGTCAAACTCTCAGCCCAATCCAACGGTGAACGAGCTGGAAATCGAAGAAAGAATACAGGTTGCTCTGCTGCCTTTTCTTCTCTTTTTCTCTCTTGATTTTCTTCTCCTCTCTTCTCTTTTCAAATTTATTGCTACAGTACCCGAACCACACTAATATTAACACCAAGAGACAGTCATCACATGACATTTAATGTGATGATCCCACCATCACATGGTGTGGGACCATACACAACAGAAATTGAACATGGATGAGAGTTAGCCATTTTTAAGAAACAAAAAGAAATGTTAACAATTAGTGATAGTAGAAGGATGAACAAAAAAATATCATGACTGTAGAAGGTGAAAAAATAGAGACATGCTAAAGGTGAAAAAAGATAATGAGTGTCTCGTTTTTAACCTTTATATGAGCAATTCTCTTTACTTTATACTGGGCAGTCAAAAACTATATGGCTAACTTTCCGTTATTAATAATAGCCTCTCTCGTTTATAAAAAATTTGTAGAAGACAAAACAACACCAACATAATTAAAAGAAGAAATCCTACGTCGCTAGAAGAAATGAATCTAAATCGTGCAACCATAAAAGCGAGCCTGATAATTTTTTTTGTTGTTTGATATTTACAGAGAGTTTATCTAGTTCTCTAGGAAGAGGCTCTATATCTGATGACTACCATGAATTATTTGCATAAGCTTCAAAAAACAGGATGTGAACCAAAACCTCTTGTTAAGTTAATGAAGATGTAACATTGAATCCCATTTTTTTCCAAGTTCAAGCATATAAGGATTATTCGTTTAAATGCACCTTTTTAAATAACAATGAGATGGTGCTCAATCGGTTAGTCCTACAACTGTCTTTTGCTGAAACTGTTAAGTTAATTGAAAAAATGAGTGTTATCAATTCTTATTAAAATGATATTTGTTTTTGTATTTTAAAAATATTTTTTAAAAAAAAATTATTTGTTTCTAATTAAATATTTTTAGGGACCTTTAAATGAGAGAGAAAGAGACTCAATCATATTCAAACTAACATTGGCTACCGGATTCAAATATTTGTTCGAGCCATGAAATTTTAATATCGATACGCAAATTAAGGTAGCTCAATATAATACCATCTAGCTAGCCTTGAAACCAAAAAGAACGGGCCTCAATTGTGTCCAATACCTTTAGGGACCTTTAAATATTTGAGTATGCCGCCTCTTGGTTTTCTCTCCAGCATCTTTCTTTCCTTCAACCAAGTTTCTACCAGTGATTTTACCTTGTGGTCACGTTTAACAGGAAGGCCTGCAACATAATATAGAGTTCAATTTATATGTGTGTGTGCATACACATATACACATCTAAGAGTGTGTGTGTGTCCATGGTATACATACAAGAAATATGTAGGCAATATTGTAATTAAGGTCTAATAATGTGGTTAGTGTAGGTATACAGCAGTAGATGAATCTTCCACATATGCCCATGGGAAATCCACTCTCAAAAGCGGTCGGCATTTGGGCTAGAAGTTGAAAAGCAGTTACGCCGTCTTTGTCCTTCAACTTGTGGAGCGAGTCATCCAGTTCTAGCAACAGTAAAGCTGTTTCTGCATTCATGAAATTAGGCATAGAATAATTATACGATATCTTATATACGTATACTTTTAAATTCCATAATTAGACAAAGAGATAAATTGTTACCAAAGTGTTGCCCTCTGATAGCAGCGCTAAGGATAGACAGGCCATCCGTTCTCTTGCGGTGAATTGATAATATGCGGCAATTATCATTCACGCATTTTTCTGGTATGGATGTGATTAAAAACTCCACTATTTCTGTCTCAGCAAATCCAGCAGCTGTAAACAATGGGGTTTCACCGTAGTTATTTTTTTCCTTAAGGAGGTCTGGACAACGTTCTACCAAGAGCCTTGCAGCCTCATAATTCCCGTAGATGGTTGCCTCGTGAAGAGCCGTATTTCCAAATTTGTTTTTTCTCTTCAGAAATTGAATCTCAGGTACAGGGGACTCTGTCTCAGGTACAGGGGACTCTATCTCAAGTTCAAAGGGTTCTGTCTCATCATGTATATGGAATTCTTCCTCACCAGGTACATCGAATTGTAAATCCTTCACGATTTCAAGTAAATCTTTAAGTGGTTGCTCTTGTTTGCTGTACACAGCTATATGAAGTGCAGTATCCGCAGAGAGCGTAACTGGGAAGGGCACATCTAGGACACGTTCCTGATAATGGTCAAGCATGCTTTTCCAATTTCCACTCATGGCTGCTCTATAAGGTATCCCCATTATAGGAAGAGAACCCATATTTTCTCTCTACAAAAAATTACGTAAGTGACTATTGTTAATAAACAATCTCAACTCAAAGCTAAATAAGGTGAAACCCTAAAAATAAATTTATATTATATAACTCATAAACGGATCATTAATATAATGGAAAACAAAATTAGGAAGTGAGTACTCAAGGAGAACTGTAAGTATGTCATACCTTTTAGTAATGGAAATGATCGAAATGCCCCCCCNCCCCCCCCCCCTACTTCTCGGTAAAATCAATGTCAACAAGAAAACTTGTTTCCGGAGAGATGACTACAAAGAAACAACCTAGCTTGTAGTTTTTTTCTGAATCAAGTCGTTTGAGAACCCTATATATACAATCCCTTAGGATCTGTCTGTTGCTTGTTTGGTTTATAAAGTGAAACTATTATGAGAATATAAAAAGTAAAACTATATATGTTCATGTAAGCTTATTATTTATTTTAAATAATTAAATAATGCATTGTATCGATCTCTTAAAATACACTTTTCCTTTATGGTGAATTCTTGCTGATGAGCTCCTCCTTTGTAGGGATATTTTCTTCCATATTAATAGTTTAATTAATCCGTTTTCAGAAGTATAAATTAGCTTATGAACTCGTTTGAATGATCATTTTAAAAATAAATATGTTAAGATTAGATTTTGGTCAGATTTTTTTTTCTTAGTTTCAGTATAAGTGAAAACTGTATTGCATTTGTTAAACCATAATATTAATTGCAGCTTGAAATCAAGAATAACATTCTTGCTTCTAAAATAGGCAAGCAAAAAAGAAGAAATTAATTTATTACTTTTTTAACCTTTTTTCCTTTTAATTGGAATAATCCTATTTTAATTGTTCTTATTTGCTTCTTTTAGTGAATTTGTTATTTTTTTAATGGCATTGCCTAAATCTTATTAATACGATCTCTCAATTACTATAAAAAATATTCTCGATGTTCTCATTTGCTTTAAAGAAGCATAGAATATAAAATTGTATACAAAACAATTCTACCCTTAAGTTCTATATCCATAATGATAAGATGAGAGTTATTTTTAAAATCAATTATAAATAACATAAAATTTATTGTATCTATCAATTTGTTCATTTGCAATTATTCAATCCTATTGTATAGGACTCTTGAGCTATAACTTCATTATATGAATGCTAAGCATCTTCTTGCGTGGTCTAGATGAATCACAACCGTATTATATAAATTGTCTAACACTTTTATATTCGTTTGAAGTTAAATTTATGAGATTTGAATTTCTAATTATTTAATCATTAAGTTCTCATAACATATTAAATTAAATTATTGAAATTAGTATAGTCCATTCAACATTTTTCTCAATTAAAATTAGTTATCTTATATTTTTTTCTAATTTAATAAAAGAAAATATAAAATATAAGCTTGAACTTTTCAAAGTTTGGTCAATATAATTTTGATATCATATTGAAAAATTATTTTAATTTATTAAATCAATTTTCAAAAATGATTTTATACTAACATTTTAATATTTCACACTATCAATGCCCATCTTATCTTTTATTTTATTTTTTAATAATAGTTTGTATAGATCTCTTAAAATACACTTTCCTTTTTTGGTAAATTATCGATGATGAGCTCTTCCTTTGTAGGAATTTTTGTTCAACATTAATAGTTCAATAAATCCGTTGCATAAGTATATATTATTACTTAGTTTTTTATAGCTTTAACTTGCTTAATTGATCATTATAAAACTAAATATATTAAGATTAGATTTAGTTCAGATTTTTTTTAGTTCATTAAATATATATAAAAAATGTATTGCATTTGTTAAACCATAATATTACAGCTTGAAATCGAGATTCACATTCTTGCTTCTAAAATAGGCAAGCAAAAAAGAACAAAGTAAATTATTACTTGTTTCCCTTTTTGCTTTTGGAATAATCCTACTTTAACTGTTTTCATTTGCTTTCTCGTACATAGTTACAATTACTACAATATAATATGACATGTTCCCATTTGCTTGTCCGTACATAGTTACAATTATTACACTACAACTTTAAAGAAGCATAGAATATAAAATCGTTTTTCACGTTCAAGACAAAGTGTCCTTGAAATCTATTTTACCAACAAGCCCATAGGGACATCATTTCCTTCTGCTTGAAGTTTAGAGTATTAGAGAATACATCTCATTTTAGTACATAAACTTATTAGATTTTTAGATTAGAATAATTATATTAAAATTTTAATAATTAAATAGTTACAAGTTTAAAATATTAAAAATAAATTTTATTTAACAATTTAAATTTTAAGGTTAGAATAATTTTTTAATATAACATTAAAATTTTAATAATTAAATAATTACAAGTTTAAATTTCATTATTTTTATTTATTTAATAAAAATTAAATATGAAATAATATAATCATAAGTAAATTTTAAGTTTAAAAAATTTTAATTTAAGCAATTGGCAGTCATGTGTCATGCAATTATGGAGACAGAGAGAAAAAGTGCAAGAGATATGTGAGCACACCAATTAGTGTTATTATTGAATTATTTTTCTCTAATAGGTTGCTTTCAAAATACAGATCAACCTTTTAAATAGATGAGTTTTAAATTTACTTTTAAAAATAAAACTAATCAGAATTCTAATTCAAATAAAAAAATAATATAAACACCAGATATCATGCTAAAAATTTCAAAATTTACTAAAAAATAATAAAATAAAATAAAATAATAACTTTAAACCTAATTTGAAGGGTAATTTAAACTTTCGTGGTTATATATTACTGATACTATAAAAACAACATACAGCATCTTCTAAAAAAATTTAAAACATATTAAATAATTATATCAAATGTTATGGATATTTGCATCAGACAAGTTATTTTACGACCTTATCTCTTTTTACATTTGGAATTGTCTGTATATACTATGCCACCCATATAACCTAAATATTCATCAAAATCTATTGTATCAAGATCCTTGTAATACGTAGTAATGCCGTGGAATACAATAAATAGTCCCCTCAAGCTGATTGAGAAAACGAATTCAATTTTACTACAAATAACCGATTAAAGCAACATTTTAGTCCTGACTTATATATAAGATATATTGATTTATATTAAAGAACCATCTAATCTAAAAAATTAAATTATTAGATAAGATTCTAAAATATAATTTATATTATTTTATAACACATCTTTTTAAATAAAAAAAATTAGACTTAAAACTTATAAAATTTATATTATTATATGCTTAATTTTTATCAAATAAATAAATATGATAAAATTCTTATAATTTGATAATCAAGATTCTGATATCATATCAAAAAATAATTATCTCAACATGATAATTTAAACTATTAGATAAAATTTTAAAATATAATTTATATTATTTTATATTTTATAACACTCCATGTATAGTGATTAATGGTAGAGGTTCAAACCAAATGTAACAAGTAACAACAAAAGATTAAATTTTTTTATTATTTAGGCCAGATTTTTTTTCATAGTTCATTATATATGAAAAAAAAATGTATTGCATTTCTTGAAATCGAGATTCACATTCTTGCTTCTAAAATAGGCAAGCAAAAAAGAAGAAAGTAAATTATTACTGGTTTCCCTTTTCCTTTTGGAATAGTCCTACTTTAATAGGAAGTAAGCAGTAAGCAATCAAAGAGAAATGTAAGTATATCAAACCTTTCAGTAATGGAAATGGTCGAAATGCTCCTCTACCTAGCTCTTGCTAAAATCAACATCAACAAGAAAACTCGTTTTAGGAGAGAAGACAATAAAGACACAACCTAGCTTGTAGTTTGAGAACCCTTTATATACAATCCTTTAAAGAATGGTTCCATGTTAAAAAGAAAAGGGTAAATTAGGATCTGTGCGTTGCTTGTTTAGTTTATAAAGTGAAACTATTATGAGAATATAATTAATGAAGCTAAATTTCTATTTACTTCTTTTATAAAAATCTAACAATGATGGAATCTAATATATTAATTTATAATACATCCCTCTTTACTTTATTTGCTTAGTCATTAAAAAACTTCAGCCTTGTAAAGTTTTATATTAAATTAAATAGCTGGAAAACTCAAGTCTTGTAATGTGTGGTCCATTTAATATTTTTTTATATTCGTTTATATTTTTATATTTACTCAATATGGGATATGATTGCCAACACATGAGACTCTAAAAATTATATGATTTTATATTAACTTTCTAAATATCATATATGATTTTATATGATTCACATTCTTGCTTCTAAAAAAGGCAAGCAAAAAAGAAAAAAAGTAAATTATTACTTGTTTTCTCCTTTTCTTTTGGAATAATCCTACTTTAATTGTTCTCAACTGCAGCAACAAGGAAAGTCACATTGAAAGACAAGACACAAACAAAAAGAGACGTTGGCTTATTATAAAAGTAAATCAGATGAGAATTAGGCTACTTAATGTATCCAATATGCTACACACTCTCTATTTATTAATAGATCCATGCAAGTTTGTATAAAACTAGGTTTAAGGAATTGAATCCAAGATGATTGCTTCATACAAGAATTAGCTTTAGTATGCCAAAATATAATCTATATTATTCCATATATAAAAGATTCCTTGCCACTAATGAAACAAATCATCCAATAAATGAGTTGTGAACCATGAAAACGGATGTGATCTGTAGTTTCTGACCTGGAAATACAAAATGAATTTAAAAACTCCTTGCCATACCTTTCACTTGAACTTTCCTTTTACCAATCCTTTCCACTAATGAAACAAATCATCCAAAAAATGAGTTATGCATTATGATAAAATATTTTTAATTGAAAAAGGTTGGGTGCAAAACTTTAAATCATTATCTTAACTCAAAAACTATCAGCACACATCTTACTTTTCTATTTCTTTTTAAATAATTAAATAATACTTTGTATTGATCTCTTAAAATACACCTTTTTCTTTTTCTAATCAGCACACTCCTCCTTTAAAAATTACAGTAATTTAAAAATTACTCTGCTTTTTGTAGCTTAAGAACTTGTTTGATTGATCACTATAAAAATAAATATATTAAGATTAGACTTGTGTCTGAATTGTTTTTCTTAGTTCAGTATTAAAAAATGCATTGCATTTTATAAACCATAGTATTGCAGCTTGAAATCGAGATTCATATTCTTGCTTCTGAACTAAACGCGCAGAAAGTAAATTGTTCATCTTTTGCCCTTTTCCTTTTGGAATAATCCTACTTTAACTGTTCATACATAAGTATTAAGAGTTATTTTAAAATTATTAAATGAACCTCATGTGAAAATTGAAGATTTTAAGTTGAAATAATTGATGTGCAAATGATAAAGGGGGTAAATTGTGAATCTTATAAACAAATGATTGGTTTAAAATGGAAAGAGTGATTTTTCTATCAGCTTGTCCGAAAATTGCTACGCTATTTTGGTCTACGTTTGATAGAATGAGGATCCATGTTATAAATAGAGAGCAATAAAGCTAGCTCCATTAGATGATAAAAGATTTCTACCCTTGACCCATTAATTTAGCTAGCCTACATCTGCAGATTTTTCTTTTTTTTTTTATAATAATCGAAATTTTATAAATAAAACATAGTCTTTACATAGAGAGAAATGGAAAACTCATATATAAAACAATTAAACCAAAAGATATTCAGCAGTTGTTAATTTGTCCAGCATCAGATGTTTCTATCGGACTTCTGTAAAGATCCATCCCTGTATAGGAGAAATTACGGTCCACAGTGTGCAACAATAGTGCTAGGTGGTGAAGGATTAGTGTAAACACTGCATTCCAATCGGTTTTTCGTTCTCAAAAATTAGTTTATTTCTTGATGTCCAAATGCCCCGTAAAATGCCATGCGAAGGCAAAATAATTGCTTTTCGTTGGACTATCCCGGTCACCAGAGCACTCCTGAGGCATAATCCAGCTGCAGTCTAACCATTTTGTGAACTTCATCCACAGTTTCCACACATCATCACAGTGCAAGAAAAGATGAACAATTACTTTGACCGGTGTCTATCAGATTCCTGTGGAGAAGAAACTCCCGAGTGCAGACTCTATTCTGAAGCAAGATCCAAATGAATTGAACCTTCCTTGTGAGTCTGCCTCCTATACTCTAGTGTCCTTTTTATTCAAAATAAATTGAAACCCACTTAACATATGCACGTAATTCTGGAAATTGATTCAATGGATAGATGGTGGCCATTTCTTGAATTTTAATTTCCAAGAAACAGAGAAGGTTTTCTGGAAACAGAGTGTCAAAGACAGGGAAAGGTACAGTTACAACGGCTCAGCAACAAGAAGTTATATCTTAGAGCTGTGTGGTATGTGCCATGCTTGCATGTAGATGCAGAGAGCAGGTAGAAAATATTTCAACACACCAAGTGGTGTTACAATTAGCAGACATGCTCTGCATAATATAAATTATGTACGCAGAAAAATTGTGCGATGCATAGTCCTGGGAAATGAGAAGATATTGAGGTGTTTTCTTGGAACAAAGATTGGACATTCCCGGTAAAGACGGGTTAAAAATCTCTGTGTTTGGGTTGCCTGTGGAGGCTTTGGGCTTCTAAAACGCTGGGGAGGTGCCTGCCCAGTGTTGGCGCTTAGACTTGGCTTGAGAGCTGGGCACTACTACACGCCATTGGCCCAAGCATCGGACTTCCAGTGCCTGAAACATGTCATAATATGGTGTCATACTCTTTTCAACTTGCTCGCTGTCAATACATGTCTATCTTTTGTATAAAAACAATCCCCTATTAGAAAGGAATCTACCAACCTAAACCATTAACATAGTGAGGCATAACAACTAATAATAAAGCATAATATTTTCATTAATGATATAACTATCAACATCTTATTTTTCTCTACTCATTTACAAGCCAAATACAGAAAAAGACTAGACCACCCAAGAACATGAAAGACAAGAAAAAACAGAAGAGAGAGGAGGAACAGAGGGTTCAAAGCAAACCACCGTCTTTTAAAAAAAAAATTTAGATTTAATTTTTAATTAATACTTACTATATTATTTTAAAAAAAAATTAATTTAAGTTTTTTTAAAATATCAATTGATATTCTGGATTGTTTCTATAATTTTATAATGCTATAAAAATATGTTTTAATTTATCTTTAATTTTTTTCATCTCAAACTTTAGATAGATAAGTTATATTTATATATTTCATTTAGAAAAATAAAAATTATATTTACTTACCAAGTATAATTAACCTTGAAATAAAAAAATATAAAATGAAAAAAGGATAGCTATAGTAAACATTTGCAAGAGTAGTTTTTTTTTATATAGAAAAATCATCTTTTAAAAAAAAATCAATTTTAACAACTCTTATTTGATTTATCAATTCTTATATTTTTAGTATATTTTATTAAACAGACCCTTTTTTATATTTTTTTAATTAAAAAATTATGTTATTGGAAAATGAGTCTACAATGTTTTATTAAATATAGACCTTGTATATATATACACACACTTAAAAAATCAACTTAAAATCATATTCACAACATAGTATAGATGTACTAACTAGTTTTATTTCTAAATAATTTTAAAAATAAATAAGTGCCGTGATTTTTAACCACTAGTCACTCCTTGATATTCTTAATTAACATCATGCATTAAAATATAGTCTAGTTAACACAAAAGTACTTTAATTGGATTTAAAACCGAAAACTATGAAAATGCTTGGGTTTTATCCCTTCGATATTCAAACTCAAATCCTATAAATATTTTAATGGATCCATTAGTGCATATGTATTTGATTGTTCACAAGGTTATGGTATTTATTATTGGGAAATCCGAACATTCAAACACACACAAATTTACGTGGTTCGGCAACTTGCCTACTCCACGGAGCTACTGGTTTGTATTAATCAAGTTCAAAAGCAATACAAATAACAAAACAAGGAAGAGGAGAAAAACTTCTCAACTCAACTCAACTCTCACCCTTAGCTCTCTTTGTGTTTCTCTCTATTTCGTGTTCTATATCAGCTATCAATGCATCCTCTATTTATAGCTGATGAGGGAGACAATTGTTCAATAATGGTGGGCAAGTTAGGCACCCACCATTTGACTATAACTATGTCAATCATGGCTGCCACCGTCCATTTGTGTCCACACACATAACAATCTCCCACTTGGACACAAATGGTGTTAGGTCTGTCTTTTAATCTTCAAGACCAACTGAAACTTTACACAGCTTCATTTTATCGAGAGTAACTCCTTTGGTTAACATGTCAGCTGGATTCTTGCTTCCACAGATCTTTTCAAGTAACAGTTGTTCATCGTCGAGCAATTGTCTGATGAAGTGATATTTGATCTGTATGTGCTTTGTTTTAGAGTGAAATGCTGGATTCTTAGCAAGGAAGATTGCACTCTGACTATTACTGTACAAAGTACCCTTTCCATTTATCTTGCCCAATTCTTGCAAGAAACTCTGTAGTCATACTATCTCTTTTGCAAACTCTAAAACTACAACATATTCAGCTTCTGTCGTTGAAAGAGCAACTATCTTTTGCAAGGTAGAACTCCAAGAAACAGCAGTGCCTCCTAGAGTGTATATATAACCTGTAGTACTCTTTCTGCTATCAACATCTCCTGCTAGATCAACATCTACAAAGCCTTCAAGTTTCAAACCGCCAGCTGTGAAGGTAAGACATGTCTTCGATGAGCCTTTTAAGTACCTCATGATCCATTTCACTGCCTCCCAATGCTGCTTTCCAGGATTGCTCATATATCGGCTTACAACTCCCACTGCATGAGCAATGTCTGGTCTAGTACAGACCATAGCATACATTAAAGATCCAATAGCTGAGGTGTATGGAATCTGGTCCATGTATCCACGTTCTAGCTCAGTTTTTGGTGACTGGTCTTTACTGAGCTTGAAATGATTCCCCAGAGGTGTACATACTGGCTTAGCATTATCCATACTAAACCTGCTGAGAACCTTCTTCACATACTCTGTCTGTGAAAGCTTTAGTATGCCTTTGTCTTTGTCTCTAATGATTCTCATACCAAGTATTTGTTTAGCAGCTCCCAAATCCTTCATTTCAAACTGTTTTGAGAATTGTTGCTTTAGCTTGTCAATCTCTTCCATGCTGGATCCTGCAATCAACATATCATCCACATATAGCAGTAGAATGATATAAGAGTCGTCAAAATGTTTGACATAGCAACAATGATCAGCCTGATATTTTGTGTATCTCGTATTACACATGAAGTTGTCAAACTTCTTATACCACTGTCTTGGAGCTTGCTTCAAACCATATAGGCTCTTCTTTAGCTTGCAAACTTGGCTCTCCTTTCCTGGTATTGCAAACCCCTTTGGTTATTGCATTTAATGTCTTCCTCTAATTCTCCATGAAGAAATGTTGTTTTTACATCTAGTTGTTCAAGATGTAAATTTTTTGCAGCTACTATTCCCAGAACAACTCTGATTGTTGTAAGCTTCACAATTAGAGAGAATATCTCTGAATAGTCAATCCCTTTCTTTTGCTGAAACCCTTTGACGACAAGTCTTGCTTTGAACCGTTTGCTTCCATCATGCTCGGTCTTTACTTTGTAAACCCACTTGTTTTGCAAAGCCTTCTTTCCTTCAGGTAGTGAGGTTAACTCCCAAGTCTTGTTCTTCAGCAATGACTCCATCTCATCCTTCATGGCTAACTCCCACTTGCTTGAGTTTCCATCTTGTAAGGATTCTTCATAATTTAATGGTTCACCACCATCTGTCAGCAAAATATAATTTAGTAGAAGTGTGAACCGTTGTGGAGGCTTTATAGTCCTTGAAGACCTGCGAACAGCTGGTTCACTTGGCTCTGCATTGTCTTGTGTAGTAATGATGGGTACTAATGTGTTTGAACTTTCATGTAAGGTCTCTTGAGTGGTAACATCAGGAAGCCCTTTTAATTGTATGAATTCAGATTTTTGTGGACTCGTATCTGAATCAGTTATCTCTGGTTCTGTACTTGATCTGTCTTTGTACAAAACTTTCTCGTTGAAGATCACGTTCCTACTTCTAATAATCTTCCTGTTCTGATCATCCCAAAACCGAAATCCAAATTCTTCATCTTCATAGCCAATAAAGAAACATTTCTTGGATTTGGCATCCAGTTTGCTGTGAGCATCAGAATCTACATACACATAGAAAACACACCCAAAGACCTTTAGATGAGAAAGCTGGACTTCTTTTCCTCTCCAAACTTCCTCGGGTAGTCTGAACTCCAAAGGAACTGATGGTCCACGGTTGATCAAGTAAACTGCAGTATGAACTGCATCAGCTTAGAATGTTTGAGGTAACCCAGAATGCAACCTCATGCTTCTAGCTCGTTCATTGATGGTCTTGTTCATCCATTTAGCAATGTCATTCTGTTGTGGTATGCTTGGAACTGTCTTTTCCATTCTGATACCGTTGACAGCACAATACTCCTTGAAACCTCCATCAATGTATTCTCCTCCATTATCAGATCGTAAGCATTTCAATTTTAAACCTGTTTCAGTCTCAACCATAGCCTTCCATTTCTTAAATATGTCAAACACGTCAGATTTATTTTTCAAAAAGTAGACCCATACCTTCCTGCTGAAGTCATCAATAAAAGTCACATAGTACCGAGAACCTTCAAGACATGCGACTGGAGCGGGTCCCCATAAATCTGTGTGCACCAGTTCTAGCTTTCTTGGTCTTAAGGTCCTACCAACCTTTAAGAAACTGAGTTTCTTCTGTTTTCCAAGAACACAGCTTTCACAAATGTCTAGATCAACATTTCTTAACTCTGGCAACTTTCCCTTTGACTGAAGTATCTTCATCCCCTTTTGACTCATATGACCGAGTCTACAATGCCATAGCTGTGCCTGATTTTCTGTTTCAGTAGAGGCAATTATATCTGCTGATCTTGTGGTCATATACAGGGTGCCGGTTTTCTTTCCACGAGCCAAAACCATTGCTCCCTTCGATACTTTCCACATTCCTCCAGAAAAAAGGATTGAATGACCACTATCATCAAGTTGTCCGACCGAGATCAGCTTTTTCTTCAGTTTAGAAACATGTCTTACATTTTGCAAGTTCCATATAGATCCATTCATTGTCTTGATTTACACATCTCTTATACCCACAATATCCAATGGTTGTCCATCGGCCAGATAGACTACCCCATAATTTCCAGCAGTATAGTTTTGCATCATTTCATGGTATGGTGCACAGTGAAATGAAGCTCTAGAATCAAGAACCCAATCATCAATAGGACTATGTACAGCAAGAATCAAAGCATCTTGTACCTTGTCTGTAGTGGTATTTGCAGAATCAGCTTCAGGTTTCTTTGGTTTTGTGCAGCTCCTCATAAAATGATCAGGTTTGCCACAATTCCAACATTCAACCTGCTTCCTGGGTCCAAACTTGCTTTTACTTCTGTACCTGGATTTTGATCTGCCTCTGGATAAGCCTCTGTCTTGTCTCCTTCCTCGAGTATTGATGTTGAAAGCTGAACCCGAACTTGAGCTTTCACCAGAGTCTTTCCTTCGTACTTCTTCAGCTAAAATCAGATCTCGGATGTCATCATATTTTAATTTGGATTTTCTGGCTAAGTTGCTTACGGTTGTTCTCATGCCTTCCCAACTACTTGGAAGTGAAGCTAGCAAAATAAGTGCTCGGATCTCATCATCAAACTCAATCTGAACAGATGACAATTGATTTGTGATGGTGTTGAAATTATTAAAATGCTGTGTAACAGTGGTGCTTTCTGTCATCTTTAGGTTGAACAGCTTCTTTATCAGGTGCACTTTGTTATTTGCTGATGGCTTTCCATACATCCCAGACAAGGCTTCCATCAATCTTGTTGTGGATTTCTCTTTTGTAACATTATGAGCAACTCTTCTTGACAATGATAGCCGGATAATGCCCAAAACTTGTCTGTCAAGTATTTGCCAATCTTCTTCTGACATGTTTTCTGGTTTGCTCCCCAACAGAGAAAGATGAAGTTTCTTCCCATATAGATAGTCTTTAATTTGCATTTTCCAATATCCAAAATCAATTCCATCAAATTTTTCAATTCCTGCAGCCTTTATTTTATCAGCCATTTTTACTCTTTCTCGGATTTGAATCTCATAAATCTGACCTTATAGATGTGTCCGAAATGGCCAAAAATACTGGAAACGACACTGAGATCACTCAAATCGGACTTCAGATGGCTCCGATCTAAACAATCAAACTTTGGGATCACTGGACGTTGCAGATGAAGCCACGTGGCAGGAGGAATAGTCGCTGCGCCATACCGGATCAAAACCCAAAGGTGCTGACGTGGATTAGATGACGTGTCAAACACATAGGCAATGTGGGGTCACCAAATCTGACGTGTCAGGCCCACAGAGATTCTCGGCTGACGTGGCAGTGACGTGGCAGGGTCGACTTCCAGGGAACGGCGAGGAAGACACGTGAAGCGTGTTGGTGCGCGTGGACAGTGTTGCTGGTGGCGCGTGCCGGCATGCAGGACGTCGGGTTTTCACCAGTGGATTCCTCTAGTTGTCCTCTTCACGATGGTATGTTCAAAAACACGTTTTGAGAAATTTGATTTTTGAGTTTGGATCAAACACCCTCTTTTTCAAGAACTTCCAAGAACAAGCTCTGATACCAGTTGTTGGGAAATCCAAACATTCAAACACACATAAATTTACGTGGTTCGGCAACTTGCCTACTCCACGGAGCTACTGGTTTGTATTAATCAAGCTCAAAAGCAATACAAACAATAAAACAAGGAGAAGGAGAAAAACTTCTCAACTTAACTCTCACCCTTAGCTCTCTCTGTGTTTCTCTCTATTTCGTGTTCTATATCAGCTATCAATGCACCCTCTATTTATAGATGATGAGGGAGACAATTGTTCAACAATGGTGGGCAAGTTAGGCACCCACCATTTGACTATAACTATGTCAACCATGGCTGCTACCAACCATGGCTGCCACCGTCCATTTGTGTTCATACACATAACATTTATTTCTTTCTTTTTAACAATCTTGATCTCAACAGTTACAAAAATTAAAAAAAAAACCATTATATTTTTTTATATATATTTTACAATAGTTAGATATATATATATATATATAAAAAGACTCATTTAAACAAAAAAAAATTATACCATTTCTATTCTTGCCTATATTTTTATTTTTATCCATTCTACATATAATTTTAATTCTAAAATAATAAATTAAATTAAAATTTATAATATTAATAAATTGGATCTTAGTATTTTTTTAAGGTGCATTTAGCTATTGTTTTATCTTATATTTGACATCATTAAGTTATTTGTTTGTTTTAAGAAACTCTTACTATTAAACAAAACCTATGTCAAAAGATAGCATTTTTTTTATGTGTATTTATTTTTTATATTTTCCTCTCTTTAATATTTGTGGTATTTTTATTAAAAATATATAATTATGTCACAATTCAACATTACGTGAATAGGTATCATTATCGAGTTCATTTCCTTTTTCTCTCTTAACGTAGCTATATCATATAGTAGTTGTAACTTGTTGAAATATGAGTCAACTCAGTGTGTTATTACAGGAGCCAGAAAGAGAAGCACAAACGTTTCTTGCATTGCCTAGGGATCATATGAACGGTGCTGGAGATTCTTCAAGGAGAAGATTGCGAATGAGTCTTAAGGAACGGCTAGGATTAAAAGGGTTGGGTTGTTGTGGGGCCACTTGGGGTTTCAGGGCCACCACCATCACCAATGATGACCTTGATCATGAACAAGAAGACATGGAGCTGGGTATGGTAAATTCGGGTCAGGAGGGTACACGGGAGAGGGTTTCTTATCCGGTTTGTTTGGATCCGACCCAACAATATTCTTCGGGTAGGAACTTAGCTGCTGCTCTGGAAATAATATCATGGAGCCCACCAATTTTACTCATGATCGCCCAAGCTCCAGCACCTATCAAACGTGCATGATCGCCCAAGCTCAAGTCAAAGAATAAAGTATTTCTTTAAAACGAGAAAGCCAATTTCTAAGTGTCTTTGAGATACACGTGCATGTTCGCCCAAGCTCAAGCACCTATCAAACATCTGAATAAATTGATATTTGATGGCAAAATTAAAGGCATGGACATATCACACACGAACTCAAAATTAGCATATCGTGGAGAAGTATGAACCGTGAGATACGTACATCTCTTAAGCATAAAGAGAAAAACAAGAACATGAAGAACAATAAGTTGAATAGCTAAAGGGACGGGGCATATAGCTTTTAATGGGTATGAAATGGATGTTTTCATGTGATCCGCAAGGTAATATTACATAATTTTGGAAGAGAATGAAAAAGGCCAAAAAAGAAAAACAAAGTAGCTTCCTTTTAAGTTGATGAACTGGCTCTATATTCCCTTTGCCTCCAATTCCATTTTTTGAGAAAAAAAGCCTGTTTTTGATTTTTGCTTGAATCATGAGTTCTCTATCTCTCCATTGTTTCTGACATTCACTGTATTGGACTTTATATATTGTGGCAATCTCTTTCTATCTATTTCATTGATGTTGATATGCACAAACCTCTCGTGTTTGTGTTTCTTAGAGTTATGGGTCTGAATTATTAGATTCTGTCTGGGAATTTACCTTGACTTCATCAAGTTTTATTTAGAGAGTTTGTCCAGGTTAATTAGATGACAATTTAACTTATCATATTACCTAATCCTTTGTTTATTAGCATATGCACGCCAAGTCCATAACTATGCGGCCACCAGTGCGAACCCTCAAATTTCTTGCAAAGAGTACCCTATTATCCTTGACTACCTTCATGGTATTTCATGTGATCCCTCTATATTATTAATTTCCACACATACTCTCCTCTTTATGAATTAGAAACATATAGTTTCAGATATAAGACTATGCTGTCATGTGTGCTTTGAATGAGAGAGTCCTGTTATAGATTGAATGCATACAATAGGCTTTCTTGTGTTGGTAAAATTAATTTTAAAAATGTTCATTTCTTAAGGTAATTTTTTTCTTCAAATACTTCGCGCATTTGCATAAATTTAAATGTTATAGATTGAAATGACCACTGATTGAATCATTCTTTCCCAATAGAAACATAATAAATTTTTTTTATGATGAATAAATAATAACGCAATTATAATTGATGATATTTAAAAATTCAATATACTCAAAAATAAGATTTAGTGTTTGGATAGTGGCTAATTAATTATATGTCTATATCAATATTTTTATCAATATTGTTAAGCCTAAGTTTGAACTTAAACTTAGGCTTTAAATTAAATTTAAAAAATAGGATGATATATCAATAATAATAATTATAACATATTGCATCAAATTATCTCAATATTGTTGCCACGATATGAACTTAAACCGTAATCAATTTGTAATTAACCAGATAGAGAGCTTCATTTAATATCCAGTTATGGATAAAGATTCCACTGGCGCCATGCTTGTATGTGATTTCATTACTCCTGGGATTGTGTTTCCTATTTTATATATTATTAATCCCACTCCTGACTCCACCTTTACTATAATCAATGATCATATGAAAGAAATTATTGATTGATAAATGAATGACAAGTTAAAGTACAAATGATATATTTGTTGAATTATAGTCGGCAAGGGTCCCATTTAAACGATTCCATGCATGGTTTGGTCTTGTTAACCCATTCCTAATTTTGGACGATTAATCGATTGTGCAATGGACCCCTTCTGTAAGGGCCTGTTTTTGGAAGACGTGGGCCCAATCGTGTAGCACATCATCTTGAGTTCTTGATGAGGTAAAGAGACATAAATTACACACACAAGAGCTACTGAAGTTATTGAAGGCTGGTGTTTTTTTTTTTGTTTTTGCTTTTATAGTGAAGATTACTGTTTGGAGGCAACTTGTATACATTTTGGATGAAAGCGATGATGATTTGATCAATAAAATTCTATGTCCCATATGCCATACGTAATCTGTGCACCTTGACGTGGCATCCACGTCTAAATTTTGGCAGAGTCATTGGATACCAAGTGGGATTTATTTTTATTTTTAATTTGAAAGAATTATTCGTTCTTTTTCTTATTATAATTAAGGAAGAAGATAAAGAAAATGTGTTTTTTTTTTTAAGCGAAGGAATTCGGATTCTTCTTCAAAAAATAAAGAAAAATCTCAGTGCATATTACGTGTATGAAGGGAAGAATCGATTCAGAAATAATTAAACTCGTGGTACTAATTAATCCTTTGTTTATTAGCAATTAAGGAACTAAATTTTCAAAGCTAAGAATATAATGAAATTATAATAGTGCAATTTGATATATCATGTTATTCTTTCATAGCCGCCATGTCTATATATTTGCTGTGTGTTTGTTTGTTTGTTTTCTTGTAGAACAAGTCCCTTTTTTAGTTTAATCAACAATAAATAGAATCATGATGAGTAATTAATCCATTTTTTTATACTTATATGAGTAATTAATCCATTTTTTTATATTTGTATGAGTTTACGTGTGTGTGTGTATCTAAATTCTTTTGCTATAAATCTCAACGCAGATAAGTATATAAAGAAAGAATCTAGCTAGGGAATCAATCTATATATCTAGAGAAAAAATTAATCTCGTAGCTCTAGTCCATTTTTTTTATTTATATGAGTAATTAATATAAATGCATACTAAATCCTCAAATTAAACATAAAAATCAAAATTAATATGATAATAAAATTATGCAAAGTGTAAATAATATTCTTACATAGCGCACCATCACATGCATTGTATTAATTTCTTTTCACTTTTTTAATATAAAAATAGTGTTTCATCAATACCAAAAATATACAAATACATAATTATTTTCACATTAAATAGAAGTGTGTTAGTACTTTTAATTTGAATTTCAGACATCAAATTTGTAGGACAAGAGGAGGATCCAAGGGTAATTGATAACAGGCAAACAAAGAAAAATTTCATCAGAAATAAAATTCAAAACCAACTCAAATTAAAAAAAGAATCCAAAAATTAATTAAAAAATTAATTAAAATTGAATTCCAGCTGTTATCTGTAGTTGGTAAATTAAGCATGCCCGGTTCAGTCCAACCGACGGCTGCTCTTGCTAAATATTAGCAATAGAAGTGCGGTTGGTAAAGAGTTAACCAACCTTTTTTTTATCTGTTAGTATTAAGTAGAACTTAACTGGAAATTTATATAACCTAAATATACAAATTGTTACAGCACAATATTTAATTTACTGCTCATGTTGCGTTTAATGATTCCATACTATGATTTATAATTGGAAGCCTTTTAGATTTCATAATAATTTGTAGGGTTATGTTCCCATGCAGAGATTAATTATCATGATAAATATAAGAGAGATTGAAAGGAAGAATTCATGAGAAAATACACTCCCACGGACCACAATCATTAGAAATATAATTTGTTAAGGAATGGGTACTATCTAGCACTATGACATATCAACTATGAACAACGAAACATATCATGCGCACCAGGCAGGACAATGAGATTAAAAAAGATAGCCAAAAGAATTTTCCAGAAATGTGGGTCTCTCTCCTTGTAACCAAACCTACATGCATTCATGAACCGAGAAACCTAAAAGTTTTTTGGGAAATTATCAATCATCCACGAAGAAAGTTTAAATTGCTGATAATGATTTTCAAGGAAAAACAAAAATCCATAATAAGGAGAATTAAAAAGTAGGAAAAGGAAGGAAAAGTAAATGTAATATGTATGGATCAATGTTCATGAGCTCGGATTTTTTTTCTAGAGACCACAAAGAATCTGTTAAATTTTTGTATTATATAAATCATATCTTAAAATTTTATTTAACAGTTTAAGTTTTTAAATTGAATTAATTTATTGATATAATATCAAAATCTTGATAATCAACTTGTTACAATTTTAAATCTCATCACCTTTTTTTTTAAACAAAAATTAAATATAAAATAAATATAAGTTTATACAAGGTTTAAATTCAAAGAATTTTTACATAATAAAATATTTTAAAAAATAATATAAATTATATTTTAAAATTTCATCTAATAATTTAAATTTTTAAATTGAGTTATTTTTATACCAAACCTAAAATAACCATACAATTTTTTCAATAAGCCTCGTGTGCCAAGTTTTCATTAAGAAATTTAGTATGGCCTGTAATTGCTTGAGTCGTGGTTTTCATTTTATATGTATTGGTGGAGACTGAAAGGTTTCTGTTAGCAAGAATATTATTAAAAACTTAATCTGAAAAAAAAATTATTATTATAATGAAATTCATTATTATAATGGCATGTAGTCATTTCATAATCATAGAAACAAAAGAAGAAATCCCAATTTATTAGAAATTAATTAAATCGTTGATTTCCAGTCTTGCTGTTGAAGGGTCAGTTCCCAGTTTAGCTTCTTAATTAGGTAGATCTTAGAATTAAAAAAATCAAAGTGATGACCGATGACCAAGAACATTTTTAGCCATCACCATATCTCCATCCATAAAAAAAAATCTTGCTCCTATTACAACACGTTACCCACAAGGTTCTTTACTCTCTTCTCTTTTTCAATGGAAATGCCATACGATTCATCCATGGAACTGGACTTTTAATGAATATTCATGATACATATGGACCTCAATAGTGTTTTTTTTTTCCAACTAGCCCTGTTAGTTCAATGTTTTTCTATCAAAGTCCTACACGATTTTGTGCTGCATGATGGAGATGAGTAACCTAAATTACGAGATACTTAACCTTCAAACTAAGAATCTATTTTGTATTTTGCTTCTACTTATATTTTACCCCACTTACAGGGTTAAAAGGATTTGGTTAAACCTACCATCCACTACAGATTTGTATGTGTTTCACTGTAAAATCTTTCTTGAAAACTTAGTTTGGAAAAACCTACAATTTATAAAATATTTTTTTCGAGTTAAAATTACTTTGATTAAATATATTCATATATGTAATATGATAGGCTCGCTACAAGGTATTATCCCATATAACTTTCTAATAGTCTCATTAGAGCTCTCCAGAAGAGGAATATGGGTAAAGTACATGGCTCGTTTTCATAAACGACATTAACTGATAAAACATGTTCATATCCACAAAATAATAAATTTATCATGAAACATTGTCTCACATTTTTTTTAGTGGATTTTATTTCTTAAAAGTTGTCTCATAATTAAAAAAATATCCTTGATGTTATATAAATAACCAAGATTCTTATCTCCTTATCAATATGAGATAATGACTTTATCACATTTTATTTTATATTTTATTTTAGTGTTAAAAGTGTTTGGTTAAATCTGTGAATTTACGTGAATCTTATTAAAAATTATTTTTTCAAAACTCAACTAAAAAATTATTATTTATATTTTTTTAAAAAAAGTTGTTTTTTAAACTATAATCACAAAAATTATCATAATATCACATAAAAAATATTTGTTTTCAATTGTGTTAGTTAATGCCTGGAACATCCTCTTCAACTTGTGTATAGAGTACATTTTTTGTTTTGTGCCAAACACATAACACATAAGGATGATATATAATTTGATCAATCAAACGTGAAATTAGGGTTTGGCATTGAACTTAGCACTGAATTGATGGAGAGACCGAAAGTGGAAAGTTAATGGTCACCTGATCATAAGCCCATAGCTTCTCCTTAGGTCGAAAGATGAAAAGGCCCCTGGTTTGCTAACTACGCGTGAAGCAGTTTTGAAAAATTAATTAATCAATTTAGCCACCTAAGTAGCCCAACTACCACCGCGAACTGTCACCCCATAGGTGGTCCTGCTGCCTGCTGAGGCTGTCAACTATTCCCCCCTACAAACAGTAAATTTAGAAAATAGTTAAATTAAACAAACATCTATTTTATTTTTCTCTTGATTAGACCGGTACCCATTACTGAAATGAATAGATAAATTACATTAACATTAAGAATTAAACTACTTAACGGTTCACGTCATTGACTATGACCAATTTTCTCACCTTTAGCTCTTAAGAAATTTTCTTTCTTGCAGTTTGGTCATTGCATTTATTTTTATTTTTCAATTTTACCCTTTAAAATATCGTTTCAGGGTTTTATTAGGTCTTATTAGGTCCCAATATCTATTTCTATTTATATTCCCTTGTGTATCTAGTATGAAATGGAGTATTTTAACATTAATTTGAAAATTTATTTTATAAAATATAATTTAAATTTGTTGTCAAAATAAAATTGAATAAACAAAGATCAAACTTGACACAAAAATAAAACTAAATTTATAAAAAGCATGAAGTAAGTTCAATTATGTTCCCTTAATTTTAGAATATACATAATAACGAAAGACAAAGTGTTTATTAGCCCACCATAATTCAACCATTATAATAATTAACTGAGCTTAGTGTCAATTGATTCATCCTAAAAAATAAAAGTGGACTCGGTCGCTTAATTATTTTTTAATTCTACTGGATTATGTGTTTTAAAGTCAATAAAGGGTGTTTTATGTTTTAAAATGTGTTTTATGCTTTAAAATGCATTTATTGAGATTTATATGTTGTTTTTTATGTATTTTTAAATAAAAATAAATTAAAAATAAATTTTTAAAATCTAAATGCTTAGATCCTAATTTTTTGATCATAAAGATACGATCAAAAATTATAAAAATAGATAATACCTTCGATCATACTAGATGACATTTCAATTTTTTTCTATAAGCCACGCGTATTGATGGCTTGTTGGGTTTATTAACATCTCTATTTTTTTTATTTTTCTCAGATTTAATTTGTAATTAATACTTACTATATTATTTTAAAAAAATTTAATTTAAGTTTTTTAAAAATATCAATTGATATTTTGGATTGTTTCTATAATTTTATAATGCTATAAAAACATTTTTTAATTTATCTTTAATTTTTTTCATCTCAAACTCTAGATAAATAAGTTATATTTATATATTTCATTGAGAAAAATAAAAATTATATTTATATAATTAACCTTGAAATAAAAAAAATATAAAATAAAAAAAGATAGCTATAGTAAACATTTGCAAGAGTATTTATTTTTTGTTTTTTATAGAAAAATCATCTTTTAAAAAAAAATCAATTTTAACAACTCTTATTTGGTTTACCTATTCTTATATTTTTAGTATATTTTATTAAACATAGAACTTTTTTATATTTTTTAATTAATAAATTATGTTACTGGAAAATGAGTCTATGATGTTTTATTAAACATAGACCTTATATATATATATATATATATATAAATTCAACTTGAAATTATATTCACAACATAGCGTAGGTGTACTAACTATTTTTATTTCTAAATAATTTTTAAAATAAATAAGTGCCGTGATTTTTAACCACTAGCCACTTCTTGATATTCTTAATTAGCATCATGCATTAACATATAATCTAGTTAACACAAAAATACTTTAACTGGGTTCAAAACCGAAAACTATGAAAATGCTTGGGTTTTATCCCTTTGATATTCAAACCCAAATCCTATGAATATTTATTAAAAAAAATCACAATAAAAAACATATAACAAATCTTGTAGATTAAAAAATTAATAGGTGATGAAATTGAAAATCAATTAATTTTATAAATTATTTTAAATAAAATAAATAATAATTAAAAAAATATAAATTAAACATGATAGATAAAAAAATTAAAATTTTAAAAGTCAGTAATAAGATAAAACAAATATTAATTAAAATAAAAAAGATTAAAATTGGTATTAAAATCAAATTTTAAAAGATAAAATTAAAAAAATATTGAAAATAAAATATATAATAATTAAAAAATTAAATATCAGATTTGATAGAGTAAATAAATAACAAAATATTTTTTAATTTTTTATAATATTTTTTTAAAAAATTATTTCCCAGAAACCGAAACAAATTTTCGTTTGACTTCATGAGGCAGGCAACTTTCCCATCTTTTCTTCTTTTTCAATCACTTGAAGACAATCTTTTGTGGCATGCTTTGCTTTTATTTGCACTCGATGAGATGACCAATCAAATCACGAACCGAACAGACATAAACCACGCTCATAGGAAGAAAAATACAAAGGACACAAAATAAGAAAAACATTTTTTGTGCAAAGAGAGGCAGCGGGCAGAGATTCATCGGCTGCTTGAAATATCTATCTGGGTGATTTACATGCCTTTTTGTTTTTCAATAAAAAAATATTTGTCTTTTTGTGGGAATTACAAGTGGCAGGCAGGGCACGGGCGCTCCATTTTTTAACATGATGATTAATATGCTCTCGTGAATATGCGAAGGCATGCTTTTATAATAGGAGTAGTAATTCTACTGTGAAAAAAACAGTAAATAGGAGAAAGAATGAGCCGATATACAAGTATATAAAAATAGCTTTTGATTGCTATCCATAAAAATAAAAATAAAATAAAAAACATGATTTGTCGGAAAATAAGGTAGAAATATAAAAATAAATTCATTTATATAATAATCTTGCAATGAATTGTATACTTTCAAGATAAAAAATAAAAATTAATATCTCGAAAAACAATTTATATTCTAAATATTTTTATTTTTTTATTTTCAGAATAGTAATTAAATTCTACCAAAAAAAAATCATATTGTTGTTAACAACACATATATATATATAATTAGCCTATCAACACACTTATTTTCCATATAAAAATATGCACAAGAGGGAGACTATATCTATATCCATATCAATCAAAAGCTGATACATCAACATGAACAACATTTAATTTGTCAAAGAAGAGTAAAATAGCTTATCATACATATTTTAAAGACTATTAAAATATATAGTAGTCTGGCGGCAATTGAACCGCCGCCATGTTTTTGGATTTCAATGGGATGGCTTGTTATCTGCACACATTTCATATTATATATAAATGGATTAGATGCATTTAATTAGTTAGGGAAAGATTAATTAAGATATATATATATATATATAAATGTCAACTTGTTGATTATATACACGTTCTAGGTATGTCCATCCTCGATATTTTAAAACAACAATGTGCAAATTTATTATTTATTTGAAATTGTGATAATGGCATGATTTAAAGTGTTTTTTATTTACAATATATTAATATAATAATTTTTTATATTAATATAATGATTTAAAATGTTTATGTAAATTTAGGTATATTCATCCTTGATATAATGATTTCTTATATTAACATATCAAAACAATTTGAAAACACTAAAAATATATTAATTTTAAATAAAAAATCAATTTTTTTGAGAATGAGAGTTCCCAAACATGCTTTTAAACTTAAAGATATCAAATTAAATAATTGATTATTTGTTCTTAATTGTATTTCGTGAGTTCTCTTTCTATGTATTCCTCAGTTTATAATGCATTAATTTTGAATAACGGAAGTTATTACTACTCGTTCTCATAATAAATCGTCTGAAATAGCTAGGTTTTGCACAATTATCAGGAGTTGAAAAGATTAAGGGTGTTTGTTTCTAAAATATTGTTCCACTTTTACCACTAATTATATATATTTAGTTAATCTTCGTTTTGGGTAAATTTGAAAAATAATGAAAGGTATTAAAAAAAAATTGTGTCAACAATAGAAAGTAAGGTGCTTGAAGGAGTAATTTTTAGGAAGGATAATTAACCCGAGCACAAAAATATTTTTTCTTGGGAATATCTATATTATCAAGGAAATTTATAAAAATATTTTTGGTGGTACGAAAAAGAACGGTAATTCTTAAAAAAAAAAAAAATTATCTCTTGCGGGGATGAATCCATGCATGCTAATGTGTATTTTTTTATGTTTATTTCTTGCAAAAAAAATTAAAGAAAAATTAATAAAAATAATAAATTTTACAATAAATCTTTAAATGTATTTTATTTATTAAAAAGTATCTTTGATTCAATAAAATATTATAAAATATTTTATAAAAATAATTCACTTGTAATACCAACTAACAATTTTAACTACCACTACATTATCACTCAACCATCACTAATATCATTATCGTTTCTACACCCACCATCTCCGCTGCAACCACCATTTCACCACTACATACAACTGCAACCATCACTTTTTCATCATAATAAAACATTATAATTCTGCTTTTATTATATTTTTCACGTCATTGTTTACAAAACATTCTAAAACAATAATATAAAATATTTTCTATTCAGAGAATATTTTATATAAAATAATTTCCCTTTAAATTTAAATAAAGTTTCCTACAAAACTTCAAAAAGTTTTCAAACCTTGAAAAAGACACCAAGGCCACCACTAGGCCACTTCCTAAATTCGTCCCCGCTTGAAGAGTCATTTTCTTACAAATCTTATTTATTTCACAAATGTATATACTGATTTCAATAAAACCTTATTGTAATGATTTTTCAAAAACTCACTATAGTTTAACATCTAATCTTCTTTTTTTTTTAATTTAACCATGTGGGCTATTTTTATAATAAAGAAATTCATTCATCTAGATTTAGTTTCTTCATTGACGATCAAGTCAAATTTGATCGAAAAGATTATAATATATAGTTTTGATTCATTTAATATAAAAAAACATTTAACCATATCTAAAACTATTATAAACTCTAATAAAGTAGAGTAGGGTAAAATAAAAGACGAAGCAACTTCCTAGATACCTTCCTTGAAATCTTTATATTCTCTAAACAGTTGACATAGATATGCATGATCCTTCACTCTCTCGAGATAAATATTGGGGCATGCATTGAAAAAGTCATGGCCACTGTTGAGTTATTCGTTTGGTCAAGTCCCAAAGAAAGAAAGTAATTTTCCAAGTGTACAGCCACAAAGACGTGGGGTCTCCTACCCTTTAAAAGCATTTATCATAGCTAGAAAGAAAGATAACAACACATGCATACTCAATAGTCCTGTTCTTTTTTTCTTTTTTTCTTTTTTAACCTTGGATTTGGATTTTTTATGACCCCCAGCTTTTAAGGTTATTCCTTTTTTTGCCTCTCTAGGGCCTATAAATTCCATCTTCCCATCATCTCATTTCACGCACAACTGAGCTACAAACATTAGAGTGGAAAGAGTTAGCACTTGGTGTCAAAGGAGCTCTGATTTGGTTAGAAAGAGAGAGAGAAAATCAAGAATGGAGAGCTTCCCAGTTATTGACTTGTCAAAGCTTAATGGTGAAGAGAGGAAACCAACCATGGAGAAGATTGAAGATGCCTGTGAGAACTGGGGTTTCTTTGAGGTGCCTGCAAAAAACTTTAATGTGTATGTGTTTGTCCATAGAATTCACTGAGTTTTCATTATACTAACAATCTGTTTTATGTGTTTGTTGATGCCTACTACTACTTGTAAAGTTGGTGAACCATGGGATATCTCATGATCTCTTGGACACTGTGGAGAGACTCACAAAGGAGCACTATAGGAAATGCATGGAGCAAAGGTTTAAGGAAATGGTGGCCAGCAAAGGTCTTGAGGCTGTTCAATCTGAAATCAGTGACTTGGACTGGGAAAGCACTTTCTTCTTGCGCCACCTTCCTGAGTCTAATATGGCTGAAATCCCTGATCTTGAAGAAGATTACAGGTTACATTTACATTTTTTTATTTTCAATTGTCTTACGGAACCTTAAAGTTATGTTAGGTTTATGTTTGAAAACAGAAGAGATAGATAAGAAAAAATCATAAAATTTTGAGACAGTCTCTTTCCAAACAGTTCCAAGTACGGAAAACATGTTTCAACTATCTTCATTACATGGTTGATTTTTCTGTCCGGAGACGGAGACAGTAACCAAAGTCTTCGGTGCCTTAATTTTAACACAAAAGAATTGACTTTTCAATTCAACGTTTCAGAACTTCGTAATAATGATTCATAAAGATTGTATAACTCTGACGTTCGATTTGCATATTGCATATCAATGATTCTTGAAAGAAAACATTATAAGCAGATAACTTTATGTTTCAACCAAGGTATTAAATAAGTTGCCAAGAAAAGAAGTGGTTCTTGACTAACGATGATCATTTAATGTTCTTTGTTTACTTGTTTTTGTGAATTTAACAGGAAGGTAATGAAGGAGTTTGCACTGGAAGTGGAGAAACTTGCTGAGCAACTTCTAGACTTGCTGTGTGAGAACCTGGGATTAGAAAAGGGCTACCTGAAGAAAGCCTTTTATGGGTCCAAGGGACCTAATTTCGGTACCAAGGTCAGCAACTACCCCCCATGCCCTAAACCAGACCTCATCAAGGGCCTCAGGGCTCACACTGATGCTGGTGGCATCATTTTACTGTTCCAAGATGACAAGGTCAGTGGCCTCCAGCTTTTCAAGGATGGCCAATGGATTGATGTTCCACCCATGAAACACTCCATTGTTATCAACTTGGGTGACCAACTTGAGGTATAATTACACTCACATAGTCCTGATCATTACTTTATTTTTTCTGTCACTTTCATATTATGGTTCTAAAGTGTGAGAATGTGTAGTTTTAAACATATCATGAGTACTGGGGAACTTGGTTTTTAAAGGAATCTACACCATGTTAAGGGATGACAAGATTTACATTAATAATGTTATCATGGTATTGTCAAGTGTCATATTAAGAATGTTTTTTGGCCACGTAGGTAATTACCAATGGCAAATACAAGAGTGTATTGCACCGTGTGATAGCTCAAACAGATGGCACCAGGATGTCAATAGCATCATTCTACAACCCAGGCAGTGATGCTGTCATGTATCCAGCACCGGCATTGGTAGAGAAGGAAGCAGAGGAAAGCCAAATCTACCCAAAATTTGTGTTTGAGGACTATATGAAGCTCTATGCAGGCCTCAAATTCCAAGCCAAGCAGCCGAGATTTGAAGCCATGAAGGCCATGGAATCTACAGTCAATATGGATCCAATTGCGACTGTTTGAGTCCTCTTTTAGAGGAATGGAAGGGGGTGTTCTGTCCGTACTAATGGGGACTGTTGTCGTTCTAGTGTTGGTATTTTTGTCTTAGTTATTACATGTGTTGGTCTAGTGTGGAACTTAGTAGTTTGAATAAGCCGAAAGCTTGGACTAATAATTAGCTCCTAAGGTATGGTTTGATGTTATTCCTGATCATGTCTAAAAGGTCGGGCGTCTAATAGTAATTTTATGCTGTAGAAATTAGAACGTCCAAAATCCTCTTTGACATGCAATTATTCTTCCTTTAATGCTCTATGTGATAGTATTCATACTTCAAAATATTGCCTCGCTTGTCTCTTCATCTTACCTCTCTATCTTGAGCTCCACAGGCAACAATGGGCAAAACAAATTCAAAGATCTGCCCTCTTTCTTGCTTGACAAGGATGAGGAAGAAGGAATTAGAATTTGTTTAGTTTATAATTAATATCTCAAGGTTTTGTTTGGTTAATTTTTCAGTTAATATTTTAAGATAAAAAGATGAATATAAAATTGATGGAAACGTTTAAATTATAAGAATGAAAATATAAAAATAAATTTGTATTGAATAGTTTTGAAGTGGATTTTTTGCTTTCTAAAACTAGAAATACAATACACTTCTCCTCACTTCACGAATACTATTTGGTTTGTATTGCATTTCCTCTGTGCCCTTGCTTTCACCTCTAAATACCATATTTTTGGTGTTAAAAAGAATTAGATGCAACCACAAGGCAAAAGAAATACAGTCAGGAACAAATTGCGAGAAAAAATCTATAGAATTGACCTACATTTTTTCTTTCATTTCAAGCAAAAATGCTCTAGTTTCTTAATGGCTCTTGCATCTTGTTGTAAAAATAACTTTATTACTTATTAATGAATATTGCAATAGAAAACAAACTAGATAGAACACAAAATTTAATGTCATTTCCGCTCTCCTCCAGTTCATTACAGCATCTGTCTATATAAGCTACAAATTACAACACCTTCCTTTTCACAATCAAATATCATTACTTAATTATAAAACTAAAATGTGTGGGATGAATAATGTAAAGCCAGCAATGTTCATTCTTTTACAAAACATTATGGATGCTGATTTTGTTTTGATTTTTAAAGTTTTATTCTATGTAATTTGATCTTAATTAAATTCCAATTACTTCTAAATGCTTAGTTAATGGTAAAATTAAAATAAATTGAATTGAAACGGTGTGGCAAAGATTGTATGAAAGATTCACTTGAGTTTTCAATCTTAAAAATAACACAATATATACCATTTAGGTCCTTCTATTAATTTTTTTTCAAAAAATAAATTTTCATATACAAATTTATTTGTGTTATTTTTTAATTCTTAGTTAGAAAGAGGGGGGAGAGGGTTGATGGTTTGATTTCATGTTTTTGGATTTTCTTTAGGTATTTAATGTTGATGGAATGATTTGTGGGTGTTTATGAGTTGTTTTTGAATTAAAATAGCTTGAAAATTATGTTTTTTGGGGAAAAAAAGCTTCCACTCACCTAAATTTAAGCTTGTTGATAGCACATCGTCTACTTGTATATATATATATATTTTAAAATAAACACATATTACACTTTAAAAAAATAAAATTAAAAATAAGTCTAAGTCTATCAATGCTCTTACGCTTTTTTTTGGCTTTTTTTTTTTAAAAAAAGATTTAATAAAAAATAAAAAATATTAAGCCTAGTTGAGTTCATAGTTTGATTTACAAGTTTAACAATTTAAGTTGCAATAACTGAATAACTATTGTTTTCTAATATTGTTTTTTTTCTTTATTGGTATCCTTTAAAAAAAAATTATTTTTTTATTAATATCCCTGATTGAATTTTTTTTATTTAACTTATCTTTATAAAGATTTTTTTTTATGTTGTTGTGTGTATTTAATTTTTAAAAAATTATTTTAATTCATCAATAATTTTATTTTTAATATTTTTGTATACAAGAACTTTATTTTTAATAATAAAAAATTATTTTCAGATATGTGCAACCTTATATGTTATTTTGTTTTATCAATTTAATATATATGCCTATTTTATTATCATTTAATTGAATAAAATATTAATTTTAATAAATAAATTTAGCAAATACAACTAAATAAATGTTTTATTTATTAACACATTTGATTTTTCTATTTGATTTTTAGTTATTATTAATATTTTTTTTTCATGTTTATTACCACACATAGTTTATAATTTATTTGATTATATATATATATAAAAAAAATTTCAATTTACACTTTAAATTATTTTATGTATAAAAATATATTGAAAAAACTTGAATATACAAAACTTTTGTAAAAGAAATTTTTTTTTTGCTCGGGTGCAATATGTCATCTAATGTTTTTTTCAAAAAAACATTCATCGGATATGACATGATGCAATAAAAAAAAATAAAGGCCCTCCCAAGCTAGCAACATGAGTGAGGCCCAATGATATTTAGTATTTTTTTAGTTCCTATATATTTTTTTAACAAATTAATGCTTCTTGATATATGTGTTTTTCAAATATTTTTTATTTATATTTAGATTCATATCCTTTTTCTTTTTTATTTTGTTTGGAGAACCTATTTGAAATTATAATTATTTTTTAATTATAAATTTAATTTTTAAAAATAAAAAAAAATATTTTCAAATAATATTTCTAATACTTACAGCTTTGCATGATATTTTTTTATTTTATTCAATCAATTTAATGTGTGTATCTATTTTTATTATTGTTTGATTGAATAAAAATATTATTTTAATAAATAAAATCTAACAAACATAACAGGCTAAATATCTCATCTTACAATATTAAATATTTTAATTTATATTTATTTCTTGATTTTTTAAAATTTATTTTTTATTATTAATTTTAATTTATTTATTTATTTATTAATACATATATATATATAACCTTTTTATTTTCACTGGAAAAAATTTTAACAGTGAACAATGTCCGAAAGCCTGTGTTAAAAAAGTTTTTATTGAGAAAGCAATCTGACTAGAGTCAACCAAGTAACAGTAATATTCTCAAGCCTGATATAAAGAAAAATCCCCACTCATTAGCATGATCGCATGGTGATTCCTTAGGTTTGAAATGCTATCGAACTTCCAACTATTCATTTATTCACGCTGATTTAGTGGTACTATTGATCTAAATCCAATCAAAGAAACGTGTCAACATCTATTTATTCTTGTATTTTATTTTATTTTTAATTTTTTTACTTCAAATTATTTTTTTACTGTTAAAGTATTTTAATGTTTTAATATTTAAAATAATTTTTTAAAAAATATATATTATTTTAATATATTTTCAAATAAAAAATACTTTAAAAAATCATTGTTATCACAACTTGTAAACATTCCATGTCAAACTAATATCATTTAAAAAAATTAAAATATATGTTATAAAAAATTTTAAAAATTAAATTAAATCTCTCTCCATAAGATTCTCTTGCCATGCAGTGTTATTAAACTTGTCCCGGCTAGGAACCTGGTCAACCCAATAACTAGATTAGTTTAGGTTTAATAAAAAATTTGCTGTGACAACAACCCAACTAAACTCGGGCGACCCGGTGGGTCAACCCATAACCTGGGTGACCTAATCAAACATGGATGAGATCAGATTTTTTTTTTCAAATATAGAATTTAAAATCAATTAATTTATATACTCTATATTTCCAAAAAAATCATATTTTTTAAATAGAAAAAGAAAAAAAATTTTGGTTCAAATACTTGAATTTAAAATAAAATATAATATCTTTTCATTATGAAATTTAAAACCCTTTTGTATATATGCTCCATGTTTTCAAGAAAAAAAATCATATTTTTTCAATATGAGATAAAAAAATATTTTTGGTTTAAATATTTTAATTTAAAAAGATAATATAATATCTTTTCAATGTAGAATTGAAAACCTTTTCGTATATATATTATATGTTCCCATGAAAAAAGTTATTTTTTTAATATAAAATAAAAAAATATTTTAATTTAAATATTTCAACTTAAAATAACAACATAGTATCTTCTTAATAGGAAATTTAAAACTTTGGTATATCTACTTTATATTCCCATAAAAGATATGTTTTTTCAACGTGAGATTTAAAACCTATCAATATATATACTCTATGTTTTCAATATAAAAATTTATATTTTTTTAATGTGAGATAAAAAAAAAATTATTTAAATATTTCAACTTAAAAGCTTAACATAATATCTTCTTAATATAAAATAAAAAACTTTTTAAAATATTTTTTTAAACTTCATTGTTTATAATATATATAACTTATATTTAAATGAATTTTTTTATATAAATTATTAAACCTTTAATTTTTTTAAATTAATTTTAGTTAAAACCCAAGACCTGATTTCATAGCCGGATCAACCTCTAAACTAAATTTAACAACTATGCTGCCATATCATTTACCTTTCCTTTTAACTTGATGAGTAGAAATTGGGTGGCAAGCATAAACATAAATCACTACTTCCATCACAGTTTATTACCAATTTCTAGAATCATTACCAATTTCTAGAACCACAAGTAAAGGTGAATAAAAAACTAAAAAAATTAATTAAATAAAAAAATAAAAAAATAATTATAAAAATCAAATTATAAAAAATAAAATTTAAAAAAAAAACTAACCAGATTCAGTTTCAGTTTTATAAAAAAAAACCAAACTCAATTCAAATTAAAAAAAAAAAAAACAATCCAAACTAAAAAAATAAACCAATTTAAAAAAAATCAAGTCAAGTAAAAACTAAGCCAAATTAAAAATAACCAAACCAAAACTAAAAAAAACCAAGAGAAACCAATTTAAACAGATTTTTATATTTTAAAAACCAAACCAAAACCAGTCAATTTAAACTGGTTTCAGTATTTTTTTAAATTTAATTTAATTACTTTTTTTTTAATAAAAACCAAACTAAATAAAAAATAATCACCACTGCTAACAAGTCCCAAGCAGAAATCAATAGGCAAGCAAGCATTTACAGCTCTCGCACTGCCACCTCCTTGGCTAGGCAAACTAGCGTTGGCCATTTCAATGCGCTGCTTCGTACAGAGCTGGCATCCCAGGCTCTCTGGGGGGGAACTCTCACTCAGACAACCGGTAACACCCCTCCGACACAAACAAAGAACATGGTATCATATCAAACTCAAAAACTTGAGAAACTCGAAGAAATTTAGAATCATGATTCATCCATGGCAACTGAGCTAAAGACGAGAGCCATTTTAGTTATCGAGAAATCCTCAAGTCGAATGGGTTGTATGGAATGCTCACAGGTATGTTGACATGACATAATACAGAGTCCTTTCCTCCCTTTTAAATCTGGGAAATTTAACTTGATTAAAGCCAGAAACTTTATAGTTATTGTAAGAATGCAAACATGGAAAAAAGACCATCATGCATGCTGCAGCCAGCAAATTAAGACGGTAAGAAGACAGCTATTACAGCGCAACAACTCTAGGCAATTGAATGAGCCAAGTTCCACAAAATCAAGAATTTATTATTTCACCACACTAATGTCAAAAACCCTAGGAACATAAAATTGTTTATGGAAAACTCAATGGTGTGCAAACAGAAAAAAGAAATCACCTCCAAGGTTACATGGAGACCTTGCAATGCAAATATCTGCAGAGGAACGCTGCTGTTTAATGTTGAGAACCAAATAGTCAATTCCAGAACCCATCCTCCAGCTGAGAGAAGAACTGAGCCCCCAACCCCAGTTCACGATGATTAATAAGAACACAAGGAGGTTATTCATCGATGCCATTGCATGCTAAAGAAACATCAGTCTATATCACTTCCGTCATACTTTATTTACCTCCCCACTCTTATCAGCTTCATTAACATTATCAGTGTTTGAATTCTGAACCTTCTTGTCATCTATTTCCACTGCATCTCCGTTGGAGCAATGGTTCTTCAAAACCATTGAAATGTCACCTTCAGAGGCTCCAGCAAGCCTAAAGCGCTCAACTGCAGCATCGAGTTTTCTTTTCCAATCATCCATTCCTAATTTCCATTCAACTTGGGATCGCTCAAAAAGCATGTTACCCCAGAAGAGATGTATCTGTGATCTCATTACTGCTGCTTGTTCAGCTGCTTCTTCCGGTGAAATCTCACCCTGAGCACCACTTTCAGAGGACTCGCCCTCAACATTACTTCCTTGTTTCTTCCTTCTTCTCAGCATTTCATCTTTCTTGCTTGCATTTGGATCTTTTAGCTCATTTGCTTTCTGTTCCTCCATCTTCTCCCACAACTCAGTAGCCACTTTCATCTTCTCATCTGCACTGTCAAAGAGTTTAAGCGTTTCCGCAGAGTCCCAGCTCGAAAGATCTATTTTCTTAGCAAGCACAAATGACCAATGAAGCTTGGCCATTTCAAACTGCTGCTGCCCCAGCGCCAGTAAACCCTCATAGAAATCTGGCTTGATCAACAGCGCTTCCTCATACTTTTCTCTGGCCAAAGAATATTTATGCTTAACCCATTCATAAGCTGTTTGAAGCTGTGCAGACACAACCTCCTTTCCAGCGGACTCATCTAAGGGTATGCGTTTCCTTGCTGCACACATATGGACATTTCCCCAATTGAAAAAAGCCAAAGCAGCCACCTCCTGGAACTTTGAGGCAGCCTTGTCGAAAAGGCTTTGAGCTTCTTCACTTGTTACTGTTTCCTCGAGAGCCTCTGAACACAGCTCCATCCCAATCTCATGCAAGTCAATATGAGCATCTGGATCAATACCAACATGGGTGCGAAATAACTGAGCAAACTCAAACAACCAATCATCCATCTCTACTTCCCTGCTTTCAGGATCTCCTGTGCCTTCTAGTTTCTCCTTCGTAGTTTCTTTCTCTGCCTTATTAATTTCAGTATCAATCACTTCTGGCACAGATTCACCAAGTGATGAATGAGACCCACTTTCATCTCCTTTGTTCTCCTCGCTCTCAGGAGGCTCCTCCTCCTCCTCCTCTTCCAGTAAAGGTGGCTCTTGCTCTGGACTCACCTCAACAACATGCAATCTCAGCATCCCAACCAAATCAGTTTTATTCGTACCAGGCTCCTTGACCAAAAGGCTGTCTACAGAGGACTCTGCTAGTCTGAGTTCGGTTGTGCATGTTATAGTCACCAAATCACCATCAGTATCTTTGTATTTGATCAAAATTGACTTGGATGATGAAAAACGCTTGCTCACTATCTCCCTTAATACTTTAAAGGTACAATTAATTGGCATCTGTGCTAGCCTTATGTCATGGTCATAGACAAGTTTCAATGGTCTTAATCGAACTGGCACCTCTGAGACCTGTCTAGGCAGTGACACTGAGGAAGATATGGATCCCTTTCCCTGTGTATCCTTTCCTGGATTGGCAGAAGCTTTTGAAAAACCACTTGAAGGCTTCAACACAAGCTTGGGCAACTGGTTTTTGGTCTCAGGACCATTTTCACTTACAGAATTCATCAGAGGCTTTTCTATCTTATTAATAGGTGATACAATGGATCCCCCAGATGGTGCAGCAGCCTTCTTTGATACCGGTCGGGCTGGTAAACAAGGCCCAAGACCACCAATTGGAGCACCACGCACTGCAGATGCCCCTAAGGCAGCAGGGGATGGGCGACTCTGGAGGTCCTGCTGAGCCTCTTGGCGAGGACCAAATGCAGTTCTTAATCTCCGAGCAATATCCAATGCATCACGGTGATTCGGATCAGCTCCTAACAAAACCTGAACATCCTGCATAGCCATTTCATACTTACCAATTGCCTCGTATGCACGAGCCCTCCTAAGAAGAGCCCTGACAAACTGAGGCTGCACTTGAAGTGCCATAGTACACTCAGTAATAACAGTCTCATAATCAACAGGCTTCATTTGCATCAAGCAAGCAGCCCTGTTGCTATGAAATACAGCACGGTCAGGGTGTGTTTTGGGAGTCAAGCGAAGAGCATTGTCATATTGTTCGAGAGCACCTGCAAAGTCCTTATTTTGAAACCTCTTGTTCCCTTCTTCTTTAAGCTCATGGGCTCTCTTCAAAAATATTAAAGAGTTTAAATCAATTCCCCCATTAGCATTTGGGGTTGCTACTGAGTTTGTATTACCATTATTTCCCCCCTTTAATGCTTGGTTAGCACCAGCACCACTTCCCTTCTTTTTCCTACCTCCAGATTTCCCCATAGAATTATTCCTTCACTAACTCACAAAATCTCAAAAACCCAAAAATGATAAATACTTATTTGATCTCAAATTCAATCAAAATAACATTGAAAGCTACAATCTTTGCGCTTTAATTATAAAGGAACACAAAGAAAAGAGTACTTACAGTTATTGAAAAGCTTAAAGTTTAAGCCTTTATAGCTTGAAAGGGCTCAAAAGAGCTGAATTTGAGAGGAATTTGAAGAATTGTAGAGTACGAGTTCAATCCAGTGGCGGATATGGGGTTTTGGGGACCTTGGAAAGAAACCCTATAAGATGTTGGTAGGGATCATTTTAAAAGTAAAAACAATATTGGGGTAATCATCTAATATAGAATCTGTTGTAAGGTCATTATCAACCGTTGGATCTAATGACCTTGGAGAAAAAAAAATCTCTTGACTTTTGGATTGGCAACCCAATTGGATCATGCGTGGGCCAGAGGATCTTGTCAAGTGGGAGATAGGTCAATTTGATAAAGGGTGATATGGTCATTTAACTAGTCAAGAGGCTTCTAGGGCTTTTATCATTAGCTTACAAAATTCTCTGTAAACATGTATCTTGCTTGCTTGTAGGCTTTAGGAGCTATAGCTGTCCCTTCAAGATTCATGATTTTTTCTCTTTTGTTTCCTTTTTTTTTTTGGTGGCCCGTGTTTTAATGAGGCTTGTTGATTTTGAATGTAAAGCAATGATATTTAACATCAACACATCATTTTTATATCCTGTGTCCTGTACCCTAACGGGCTCTGGTCTCTTTGTCGTTTTTGTACACAGCAATGTTTTTTTTATCAAAAAAGCTTAAGATTTCTGGTCTGAATTTCAATGGGTTGTGTTTCTTTCCCTTAAAGAAATGATCTTTAGCAACAAAACCTCCGTTCTGTTAAGGAATAGGAGAGACAGATTCCCTAGTCTCTCTTTTGCTCGGAAGAACAGAGGTAGAACAAATGCAAGGCCGAGATATCGTTTCAGTCGTCATTCTTTGATTGACGATTCGATTGTTGCTCGCCAACATTTTCTTTAACTTTATATATATATATATAGACACATGGAGGGAGAGAGAGAGAGAGAGAGAGAGAGAGAGGTTAATAATCATCTGTGAGGATTTCTTTTATTCACTGATGTGGTCTTTTATATTTGATTCGGTTTCTATTTCTTGTACTTGAAGAGAATATGCATGTGCTATTGTGAAGTGCAATGCTGCTATTTCTGCTAATTTAGTGCCTTGGCTATGCAAGGAATCAGAATCACTTGAACTGGATGCTATGGTTGGATATGCTAACATAGAGGCCAGAACCTGTCTTCACCTTTTCTTGATTCAAATTAGTGATAAAGCGAGTTTCTAACAATAACGGGACATAAGTAGTAAAAACTCTTGCTACGAAACTCAGAAGACCAATGTAATGCCACTAATTTGCTCAGGACTCTGCAAACTATATGAAAAAAAGTGGATTGCAAGTTCAACTTGGTTGACATTTGCATCAAGTACAGAACAAGACATCTTTGACCTTTAAATTCTTAAACAACAGAAGAACCATGTTGAAGCCAGAGGATAAATGACCAGAAAACAAGAAGGGCGTCACATGTTTGTGATAGTTATTAATGAAAAACAGTGAAACAGAGTTTTATATTGCCTGCCGATGTACCCGCTGGTCCACTCAATTTAGGGTGTCAATAGAACGAAGAAGAATAAGAGCAATAGGATAACTAATACCCTCTAACTTCTATACCCCACTAAACTTGTCTCCATTTCTGGACTCTCCAATCTCTTTCAGAAAGTGTTTGAGTTCTTTCACTAGGCGGACAAAGGTAAATTCTTCAAGCTTGAAATGTCAAACAGCTCCATAAACCTCTGATCTGATACTCTAGCTTTGGCTGCTGCAAACCTCTGGTACTCATCAAATATAGATGACAGGCACCATCTTTGCAATTTTCTCAAACATCCCACCAGACATCCAGTTCGATGCTGGACATACACCAAAGATCCAGCAATCAACACAAGCACTAGCATTTTTTCTTTATTCTAAAAAAGCAGAGAAATACAATTACCTTTCCTCGCTTGCAGTGGATTAAAATGGGGTGATTCCTTACATCTGGCATGGAAAAAGAAGAACGTGAGAATATTGTAAAACAAGAAACTGACAAACTGACAAGTCTAAGAAGCTGGAAGCTTTCAAGATACCAAGGAGTACTTTCAATGCTTCACGGATTGTTTCCTCTGGGATGTTTACAAAAGGTTCCTGTCCAGTCCACATTATCAAATCAATTACTATCAATTTGCAAACAACAATATTGTTTCAAATGCAAAAGAGTTTCATTCACTCCAACAAACACCAAAATAAAAATCCTTATCTTCTTCTTATAGTCCCATAATTTCCAACTCCATGAGCAAAAAGACCCCAATCAATTCAAGCCCCATTAATTGAATGATCAACACAACATTTCCCTCCTGGAGCTCTCTATTGAAATTACATTTTTTATGTCACATTCAGAAGTATCCTCAGACTAGCTTTCGCACAATGAGATTAAGTTAATAGAAACTAGAGAATTATTACATTAACATGATATCATGGAGTGCCAAAGTTCAAAATCTCATCCATTTATGAATGATTGATTGATTAATCAATCACTTGAAAATCACAAGTCATAATTATTCTTAAAATTTAATAAAATAAAATACTGACAACACAAAAGGAAAAAAATACCTTGCACATCTCCATGCCAAACTGAAAAAGCTGAACTCCATTATCCTTCAAAAAATCACTATTTGCTTCTGGATATGGTTCAGGACACAAATATCTAGAAAAAAGAAGCCTTTAAATTAAAAATATATAAAACCCATTTATCTTAATAATAACAATAGCAATAATGAAAGAAAATAAAGACAGAAATGGTAACCGATCCTTACAGAATGGAACGAAGACTTAGAGACCGCAAGAAGGTGAAGTTAGCAAAATCAGGGAAACCCGACCTGAATATTCCATTATCCACCATCGCAAAATTCAACGGTGGCACAAACAGCTCTTCCTCTCCCTCCCTCTCCCTCTCCCTCTCCTCTCCGGTCGCCACCTTAGCTGGCGGACCATATCTATAATATTCCGGCAACCCCTCAATTACAGGCCCCCTCTCTCCTACTACTAAATCACTACTGCCATCAACTTTCATTTCCTGCTTTCGCGCCAAGAAAGAAAGGGTTTTTAAAATAAAAATTAGAAGGAGAGACAGGGAGAACTTAAAGAAAGGTTTTTTTTTTTTGGATTGAATCTGCAAAGATGGATTTTTTTTCTTTTTCTTAAAAGAGGGATCGAGGAAGACAGGAGTGCTCCCCTCATCATTGGGATTTTTTTCTATTTAGATTGCGGTGAAAAATTAAAAAAAAAAGAAGAAGAAGTTAAGTCAGTAAAATTAAATCGAGTCCAAGGTTCAAATACCATAAAATTTCTTGATTATGATGTTATATTTAAATTTACTGAAGTAATTTTTCACCCGGTATCAAATATAATTTTTACATTATATTTCATTGTCTACGTATTAAATAAAAGTTTGAATTTTAATGCCCATTGATGTTTGACAAGAGTTTCATTTATTTGCTTTTCTTTTTTAAGCATTCAAGGTTTTAAATTAAAAAAAAACACTTTAAAAAAAAAGCAAAAATTGAAATATTTACTTAATTGTTTTAATTTAAGGGGTTAAAAATACATCAAATTAATTTTTTAAAAAAGAAAGGAAAAAAATAGGCCATACATTAAATTAAATAATATTCTAATAAAAAACTACCATAAAAAACTAATAAAGATTTTCAAAAAAATTAAAGGATGACATCACAAGAAAACAGTAAAAAAAATATAAAAAAATGCAAGCATACTAACCTGGTCAATCTAAATAAACATGATAAATTTGTGACTCGGGTTGTAAGGTTGTGTTATCTTTATATAAAATAAATTAAAAAAAAGATAAATAGCTCAATTTTTAATAAAATAAATAATGAAAGATAAAATTAAAAGCTAATTTTTAAAAAATATTAATAATATCAATTTAGGTCATAAGACCAAATTTGATATAAAAATCAAATCAAATCAAATTAAAACAAATTAAATATTAAAGAATGAAAATTAAAAAAAGGATGGAAAGAAAGAAAAGAGAAATTGAAAAAATGATGATTAAATTTAATATAAAATAAATAAATAAATAAATAAAAGGACAAGGGATGAATTTAGAAAAATAATATAAAAAATTAAAAAAATAAAGAAAGAATCAAATATAAAAATCAAATTCAATTAAAACTCAAGGAATGAAATTGTAAAGGAAAAATATTAATTAAAAAAATGAGGACCTATTTGATATATAAATCAAATTAAATTAAATTTTAAGGAATGAAATTGAAAAATAAATAGTAATTAAAAGGATGAGAACCACATATGATATAAAAATTAAAATAAATTAAATCACATGGAATGGAATTTAAAAAATAAAATATTAATTAAAAAATAAAAATCAAATATGATATAAAAATCAAATCAAATTTAATTTCAAGAAGGTTTTTTACTGTTTCGTAATATTCTTACACCAACGCATCAATTAAACCAATCAATTTCAAAATTATTATTCCCAACAAAATTATCTAAAATTCAACCGATTAAACAATTACTCATGACAATTTATCTATAACATTTCAATCAATTCATCAATTTCAAAACATAATCTTCAAAACTCTAATTTTCAATAAACTCAAAATTTTAACAAATAACAACCCTTTATACCTGTAAAACATAAACCTTATTTTAACAACTTATTTCTTCTCATTCTTATCTTTTTTTCTCCTATCTTTCTCGCCTCCCCGTTCTTTTTCTCTAATGTAATATCTCTTCTTCTTCTTTTTTTCTTTTCCTACTTATGTTTATAAAGTTATATGCAATTATCTCAATGCCCCTACTTACTTTATATTTAATATATATCCTTTCAAGGGCATTTTTATCTTTTTCCTATGACTTATTTCTTTTTTATATAAAATATTACAAAAGAGATTTAAAACAATAAAAGATTAATTAAAATAATGAGAAGCATAAGTACAATAAAAATAAAATGGAGGGACACACTTTATTTTTTTGCTTAGAAAATATGCATCCAAAGATTACAAGAGAAAAAAAAGGGGGAATAAAAACTTATGTCACTGCCAAACCATAAAATAACACGATCTACACACCATCTTAATGAAAGTGTCGCCATGTGAAAATATTGGTAATGTTATGACCCAAATTCATGACTGATATATATATAAGGTTTTATATTTATGCGAACTCAAACTTACATATAAATTTTTTCTAATTCAATCAAAGTTCAATGCAATAATAATACAAAAATTAACTTGTTATAATACAATTTGATTGTCGTAATACAAGAGTTCGTATAAATTTATAGTTTTGGAGCATTAATTAGAAATAAAAAAAAAGTATAAATTTCAACCAAAAAAGCAAGTTCGGAAAGTCTAACAAAAATAACCTACTATCAAGCTATAAACCTAAAAATAATAAATAATATGAGGGTGAATTTAGTAACTCAGTGAGTAGATAATATTTAATATACACACACGAGGTAATACAACAATAAAAACTATGTATACAATTGGATTTATGTTCTTATAGAAAAGTTCCTCAAATATGTTATAACAAGAATATCATAAGGTAAAACTCGTCAGAAAATCAAAATATAATGAATATGAGGCTACGTACTGTGACATGATCAATCTACACAGATTAGTGACTCCTCCGACCAACTATGGTTCATATATGATGTGTATAAAGACTAACATTATCCTATTAGTATGAGTATTCTAATTTGTATGCTATAAGTTTATAATCATAATTAAACAGAAATATCTATTAATGTCCCGTTAGTAAAATATTAGAATTATCTGAATAAAAAGAAGACATATTCAAGAATAAATTGAAAGAATATTTAAACTATTTAATACACTTAACTAAGGGTGTATTTCATAATCTTATATGTTTTTAAACTAACTAGTCAATTTTTTCAAAAACCTAAAATTTAACGGTTTTTTTGAAATCTAATTCATAATAAAATAAATAATAAAATTGATAATAATTTACTAAATAATCCTCAATTATTCATCAAACCAATATGTAAAAGCTAATATTACAGCTAGGGACTAATATGAAATATATCATATTTTTAAGGGTCAACTTGTAACTTTTATCAAATTAAAGGAGCAAACTCAAAATATCATAAATCCATGACTATGCTAAAATTATAATCATAATTATTCCTCAATTATGTCCAGAATATCTCATTATGCTCCAGGGACTATTCTGGAATTTTCTCTAAATTTTTAGGGTCAAATTGTAATTTTTGTCAAATTGGAGGACCAAATTAAAAGTGTTAAAATTTCATAACTATACAGGAATTCTGCCCATAATTCATTTTTTATTCTGTTTGGAATTTTGGAATATGCTCTAGGGACCAATTTGTAATTTTTTAAAGTTTGGGGACTAAACTAAAATTTCCACAAATTAAAGAACCAAATTGAAATTTTATCATCTTCAACCTCAAACCAAATTTTTACAGATTAACTACTGTTACCTCCTGATTTTTAACATAAATTCATCATTCAAACAAAATCATCATCTTTATCAATAATTTCTCAAATTGAACTAAATAATCCATTATCCATAATAATAATCAACCCTATGATATTTAAATTAATTTATCAATTAAACTCAAAATAAAATTTTTAAAACCCTAATATTTATTAAAACTGAAATTTAAAGCTCAATAAAACATATTATACACATTAAATCATAAATCTTATCCTTTTAACTTATTTTTTTTTAACTCTCTTCTTTTTTCTTATCTTTTTCTCTTTTCTTTTCTTTTTCCTCTCATAGTTTTTCTCTCTCTCTCTCTTTTTTTAACTTACTATTTATATTTATCATCTCTTTATTTATTTATTACAATACACTTCATTTATTTGTTTCTATATTTAAGCTTATAAAAGCTTTATAGCTTTTTTCTATCTTTTTAATTCAAAATGTTACAAGTAACATGGTTATCTAGTGTTTTTACCGCTAGAGGAAGGAGAAAGTATCGCTTAACTGTCGTAGTGGTAGCCCTCCTCCATGTGCGCGCAAACACATGTTCTGCAACCTGTAACAACTTTTTTTTATATATCTTAAAAGACCAAACTAACCTTTATTGACATTGTATATGATGAAAAAACTACGGTAAAAAGTCTAAAAGCTCTTAGATAGTAGTTTAAAATTGATTGGCTATAAGGGTATGCTAGTATTTATAATATGCAATAAAAAGAAAAGGATAGAAAAGCCCTGCTCGGCAATTATTTGTGTACTTTATGTTAAACATGCTATGTGTTCCATTGAAAAGATAACCTTAAATGATTATTTCAGCTATTCCCATTAATATATATCATGCGTTACAGTGAAAAAATCACTTCGAATAGACTTTTTTTAATATATTGGCTTAAAACTCATCGAAACAAAAACTTTCTTCATGAGATATATACACCAGATTCTCAAAAGAAAGATTATGAAGGGGAAATTCAAATTCATGAGATATATACTACCTAAAGGAAAAGCTCTGTGAAGGCACGAACAAGGATCACCACACAGACACAATCTGCCGAGATTGCTGATTATTGTAGCACTTGTTACAATCTGAATGGCCCACCATCTTTTATTGTCGAAAACACAAAAGCATCGGCAGCTTAAAGAGAAAAACACACGAGTCTAGTTTTAAGCTTTACCAATTCTTCAGGAACAGTAAATTTCAACATAAGCTTAAATGACAATATGACACTCCATTCCTCATCAATATGATGCATCAATGACTCGCAACCTGCAAACAAGAGTAATTCATTCAGTGTTTAGAATTTATTAACTTAACCCCATAATTTTTTTTGGCAAAAATGTCTTCTTAGTTCAGAAAGCTTGACAAACTTTGAAGCTATCATTTTAATTGCCTTCTAAAATTTCATTCATCAAGAAATATTTCTTTGTATTCTTCAAGAAAAGGACGATAAAAGGAATTTTTACCTGGAGATAGTAACTTATATGCAGCATTCACCAGCATCAACTTCATCACCAACAATGAAGACCCCTCTGGCCTTTGTTGAACCATCTCTCTTTGTTTCCTGCTAGCCTTAAGAGATCAGTAAACCATTTGATTCTCATCTCACTTAATATTGTGTATCCTACAGAGAAACCAATTACTATTCCACTTGCATATCCAATCCCCACAATTTTCCAGTCAAGTATATACTCTGTCCATGAATCCTCGTGGTCGGCTGGAGGAGTAGCAGGTTCATTCGCTTCAGGATTGCATTTCCTTGTCAAAGGAGGTCCGCATAGCCTTGGGTTCCCCTCGTAAGAAGAATTGGGAAATGTAAGAAATTGGTTGCCTTGTGGTATCCTTCCTTCGAGATGGTTATATGACATGTTATAAAGTCAGGACAACCCGATAAAAAAACTGAAAAACAACCAAGAAGTCAATGTCCAACAACACACCAAAAAAAAGAACAAAAAAAAAATGTTAATCTCATTAACTTTTCATAACCTAGATAATAGGACTGAAAGCACTATGCATTAAAACACTACATAACTCAGTCTCTAAAAAATGAAACGATAAAGAAAGAAATCAGAAAAAAAAAATCACACAAAAAACTTCATACTTATTTTCATTATTTACTAGAATAGTATAATAATGAATCTATTAGTCATTTCAAATTGACTACAGATAAATAAATTTTTTTTATTTTAATTATATAGTAAAATAATCATAATATCATTAGAAGGAAAAAAAATTTAATGGTATAAAGGAATTTTTTTATTATAATAAGGGATAATTTGATATTTTATAAAATATTAAAAAAAAATAAAAATTTAAAAACACATTAAAACCACAAAAATGCTCTTAAAAAAAATTCAAAACTGGAGTAAAGAGGTTTTTTCTTCTTTTTACAACGGCTTTTTTCGTTATTACTCTATAATTATTGTGCTGTCACATCACCTGAAGCCAAACAGTTAGCCGCTAAATTGCTTTTCATAAGGCTGAAAGTGAAGAAGGATTTAATCAAGGTAATGTTCAGACAAGTACAATGCGTATACTTACAGTCCAGGAAAGGCCTAGGGAGAGCCGGAGTAGAGCAGCACAGGAGCAAGGAGTAGACACCGAGAAGAAGACCTGCTGTTAACAAAGTCTAACAATTTCAGGTTGGCTATCAGTGTTGTGAGCTTTTCTCAAACACTTTTCTCTTTAATCTTGTTGTATTCCAAGAATAGATTGTTTTTTATATATGCATGTTGTAACCCTTAGTTAAATCTAAAAAAGAACATTTGTGAACCCATTATTTATTGATAGTGGAAGTTTTTAAGTGGACTACGGTCCCGTGGTTTTTGCCACATCGGGTTTTCCATATAAAATTTTTGGTGTTGATTTGTGTGATTGTTGCTTTATATTTGCTGATTGCTTGATCCTGATTTTGATTGCACAAAGAGGGAAAAGAATTGAAACTTGTGAATTGTGAGTTAATCTTGGTTATTTATTCCTAGTTTTCCTAACAAAGTAGTATCAGAGTATTGGTTATATAGATTGAATTTCTTGTGCAGTTAAAATGAAAAAGGAAGATTCAAGCATGATAAAGCTCACTCCTTTTAATTATTTTCTATGGAAAACAATGATGGAGGATCACTTATATTGCAATGATCTGGCTTTGCTGCTTGAGTGTAAAGGAAAAAAGCCTAATAAGATGGATGAGGCAAAATGAAACGAGCTTAATAAAAAAGTGATTGCTTATGTTAGAAAATGAATATCTTCTAAGTTCATTAATCATATTTCTCAAGAATATGACTGCTATATAGTTTGGAAGATATTGGAAGAAACGTTTGCCAATGAGAGTGCACAAAACAAAGTTTCTGTAATTAGAGACCTTGTGAATTTAAAGTGTAGAGATGGTGAAGATGCTTCGGTGCATATAAATGAATTCCAAGGGTTCTTGAATCAGCTATCATTGATGAATCTTAAGTTAGCTGATAAGATGCAAACACTAATCCTATTGAGTTCATTGCCAGATAGTTAGAAGACTTTGATGATGTCACTTAGCAATTTTACTCCGAATGGAAAGATAACTTTGAAAATAGTGAAGGATTGTATCCTTAATGAAGAGAAGAGGAGGAAAGGGACAAATGCTTTCAAGTCTCTTGCACTTGTTACAAAAAGTTAAGGGAGAAGTCAAAGTAGGTTCTCTCACGACAAGCAAGATAGAGAATCCAACAATAGAAAAAACAAATAGAAGCCAAGAGCAAGATCTCAATCAAGGAAGAGAATTAAGTGTTATTATTGTAACAAGCCTAAGCATATTCAAAAAGAATGTAAAAAGTATAAAAGATATTAAAAAAAAAGTAAAAAAGAAGATAAGAATGAAGAGAATGGTACAGGTGCAGTTGTATTTGATTATGATGTTGTCATTATTTGTGATGATGATTGTGTTAATCTTGCATGTCAAGATACCACCTAAGTTGCAAATTCAGCAGCTTCTTACCATGTTACACGCTGATGTGATTTTTACACATCTTACACTACGGGTGACTTTGGTCAAGTTAGGATGGAAAATCAAGGGATGGCTAGTGTTGTGAGCATTAAAGACATTTGGTTGGAAACCAATACTGGGTGCAAGTTGCTACTCAAAGATGTTAGACATGTGCATGATATACTATAAACCCCTAGAAAAGAAAAATTATATATATAATAAATAAATAAATAAAAACAGAAATTCATAAATTTTTGAATATAAATTTTCAAGCAAAATAATTAGAGACATTATAATAAACTTGGTACTGTTGAGGGTTGGATTTAATTGAAGAGAATAATACACTTAAAGGAAAAAAAGGGCCTAAATGCAAATTAAAAAAAAAATAGAGTATAAATGCTCTCTCCTCACTAAAAAAAAAAAAGAATATGTGGGAACCATAAGGAGAGAAGATAGAGAGTTTACATCCAATCTTAAGAAATTAAGAGAGAAGTATGATCCAATTAGTATTAAAAAAATCAAATATTTATAATATTTCTCATGCATATAAAAAATTATCCACTCACTTGACTCGAAAGCAAATAGAAGTTAAAAGCAGACACCGAAGAAAATTCTACTGACGTCCCACCTGTAAAATATAAGGATTATCTAAACATAAAAGAGGCATATTCAAGAATGAATTGAAAGAACATTTAAACTATTTAATATACTTAACTAAGGGTGTATTCCATAACCCTATATGTATTTTAACAAACTAGTCAATTTTATCAAAAACCTAAAATTTAATGATTTTTTCAAAATCTAACTCATAATAAAACAAATAATAAAATTGATAATAATTTACTAAATAATCCTTAATTATTCATCAAAAAAATCTGTAAAAGCTAATATTATAGCTATAGATTAATCTGGAATTTATCATATTTCTAAGGGTCAAATTGTAACTTTTGTCAAATTGAAGGATCAAAATAAAAATATCATAAATCCATCACTATACTGAAATTATGACCATAATTAATCCTTAATTATGTCCAAAATATCTCATTATGCTCCAGGGACTATTCTGGAAGTTTTTCCAAATGTTTAGGGTCAAGTTGTAATTTTTACCAAATTGAAAGACCAAATTGAAAGTGTTAAAATTTCATAACTATATAGGAATTCTCCCAATAATTTATTTTTTATTCTGTTTAGAATCTCAGAATATGCTTCAGGGATCAATTTGTAATTTTTCAAGTTTTGAAGACTAAACTGAAATTTTCACAAATTGCGAGACCAAACCAAAATTTTATTATCTTCAACCTCAAACCTAGAATTTTCACAGATTAACTACTGTTATCTCTTGATTTCTAACATAAATTCACTATTCAAACAAAATCATAACTAAAAATCATCTCTTTATCTATAATCTCTCAAATTCAACTAAACAATCTATAACCCACAATAATCAATCCTATGACATTCAAATGAATTCATCAATTAAACACAAAATAAAATCTTCAAAACCCTAACATTCATTAAAATTAAAATTTAAAATTCAATAAAACATATTATATACATTATAACATAAATTTTACCCTTTTAATTTATTTTTCTTTAACTCCCTTCTCTTTCCTCATCTTTTCCTCTTTTCTCTTCTCTTTTTCCTCTCACAGTTTTTCTCTCTAAGAACACAGCTCTCTCTTTCTCTCTCTCTTTTTTGCTTCCTATTTATATTCATCATTTCTTTTATTATTTAATACAATACCTTTCATTTATTTATTCTTACATTTAAGCCTTCAAGGGCTTTATAACTTTTTCTATCTCTTTACTTTAAAATGTTACAAATAACACGATTATCTTATGTTTTTGCCGCTAGAGGAGGGAGAAAGCATGGCTTGAATGTGGTAGCCCTCCTCCAAGTACGCAAACACATGTTCTTCAATCCATAACAACTATTTTTCATATATCCCAAAAGACCATGCTAACCTTGATTCACATTGTATATGATGAAAAAACTAAGGTAAAGAGTCTGAAAAGCTCTGAGATGGTAGTTTAAAATTGATTGCTTATAAGGGTATGCTAGTATTTAAAATGTGCAATAAAAAGAAAATGATAATAAAGCCCTTTCATTATTTGAATACCTTATTTTAAGGATACTATGTGTTTCATTGAAAAGATAAGGTAATTGTTTTTTGAGTGGAGATGCGAAATGATTATTTCAGTAATTCCCATTAATATATATCTTGCGTTACAGTGAAAAAATCACTTCCAACATATTTTTTTTAATATATTGGCTCAAAACTCACCGAAAACGCACTGAAAGCAAAAACTTTCTTCATGAGATATATACACCAGATTCTCAAAAGAAAGATTATGAAGGGGAAATTCAAATTCATGAGATATATACTACCTAAAGGAAAAGCTCTGTGAAGGCACGAACAAGGATCACCACACAGACACAATCTGCCGAGATTGCTGATTATTGTAGCACTTGTTACAATCTGAATGGCCCACCATCTTTTATTGTCGAAAACACAAAAGCATCGGCAGCTTAAAGAGAAAAACACACGAGTCTAGTTTTAAGCTTTACCAATTCTTCAGGAACAGTAAATTTCAACATAAGCTTAAATGACAATATGACACTCCATTCCTCATCAATATGATGCATCAATGACTCGCAACCTGCAATCAAGAGTAATTCATTCAGTGTTTAGAATTTATTAACTCAACCCCATAAATTTTATTTTTTTTGGCAAATGTCTACTTTAGTTCAGAAAGCTTGACAAACTTTGAAGCTATCTTCTTGATTGCCTTCTAAATTTTTTTTCACCAATAAAATTTCTTTGTATTCATCAAGAAAAGAAGACAAAAGGAATTTTTACCTGGAGATAGTAACTTATATGCAGCATTCACCAGCATCAACTTCATCACCAACAATGAAGACCCCTCTGGCCTTGGTTGAACCATCTCTCTTTGTTTCCCGCTAGCCTTATGAGATCAGTAAACCATTTGATTCTCATCTCACTTAATATTGTGTATCCTACAGAGAAACCAATTACTATTCCACTTGCATATCCAATCCCCACAATTTTCCAGTCAAGTATATACTCTGTCCATGAATCCTCGTGGTCGGCTGGAGGAGTAGCAGGTTCATTCGCTTCAGGATTGCATTTCCTTGTCAAAGGAGGTCCGCATAGCCTTGGGTTCCCCTCATAAGAAGAATTGGGAAATGTAAGAAATTGGTTGGCTTGTGGTATCCTTCCTTCGAGATGGTTATATGACAGATTCATTACAGCAAGGAATGTCAACCTTGAAACTTGAGGAGGAATCTCCCCTGAGAGATGGTTGCTTGACAGGTCCAAGGACTCCAGCTCTGTCAGGTCACTCAATGATGACGGGATATGACCACGGAAGTTATTCTGAGACAAGGTGAGGACTTTAAGTGATTTGAGAATCCTTATCTCTTCAGGAATTTCTCCATGGAAACTATTGTTGGAGAGATCAAGACATGTGAACAAGGTTATTATTCTATCCATACGCATTTTCCGCCCCTTGTTCGTAATAGTCACCGACTCCTTGTAGTATCCATTGATATTGTAGTTATCTCCAATATACCTTGCCCTCGACTCATTGTTGGAGGTCAACTGCATCCCCACTAAACTTTGAACGAATTCTTTCAAGAGATTGCCAGTGAACTCATTGGAAGACAGGTCCATAACATGCAACATTGGCCAAGTAGTCGCAGTACCACGATTTCCAATTGGACCGTAAAATTTATTTGCTTGGAGTACCAGAATTTTTAGTGCAGGCAGCTTCTCCAACCATAATGGAAATGTGTCACGTATCATGTTGCCTCCAAGATCCAAAACCTCTAGCTTTGAACAATTGGCTAAGGAGCGTGGCAGCTTCCCTTCCACTTTATTGTCACTGATTTTAAGAGACAGCAGATTACTTGCTATCGCATAACTTGAAATGGAATCGAAGTTATTTCCTTGTAGATTCAACACCATGAGGGTAGGAACTTTTCCCAAACAATCAGGGATTTGACTTCTAAGTTGGTTATAGGACATGTCAAGCAAAGAGAGTTCACTGCAATTGCATATAGCTTTTGGGAATGAACCGGGCAATTGATTGGCATGAAGATCAAGAGTAATAAGAGAATCTGAGTAGGGGAGGGAGATGGGATTGGAGAACTGGTCTAAAAAATGAAAATTGTTGCAAGAAAGGTTTAGATATGTTAGACTCATGTTCCATATCCACTTGGGTATTTGACCACCGAGTTTGTTGTCTGAAAGGTCAAGATACAGTAGCATCTCTCGGTTCCTTATAAACTCTGGAAAGCTACCTGTTATGTTACAGGATGACATTCCCAAAGTCTTTAACGTCATGGGAAAGGAAGAAACTCCATCTTCATTGTAGATTGGTGTGCTATGGTTTACCTTGACAAAAGGAGGAATTTTTGGAAAATCAACAGGATTGCCGGAAAGGTATAATGTGGTGAGAGTTGTTTTCCAAATCCAACTGGGCACATAACCTTGAATTCTGTTGTTGGAAAGATCTAGATAAGTCAAATTGTTTTGTGTTTTGAGGAAATTTGGAAATTCATTCAAGTTGCAAGAGAGCAAATACAAAGTTGCGAGCTGGACATAAGCAAGGCTCCTGTTATCACTCTCAACTGACACACCAGAAAGTGCAAGGACTTCTAACTGCCTCTGATTCTTGAAATCACCAAGCTTCAAGGGGCCAGAAAATTTGTTATGTCGAAGATTAAGTTCTATAAGGCTGGGGAGATTGAAGATTGACCTTGGTATTGATCCACTCAAATTATTGTTACTCAACTCTATGATCCTCAATGAAGAAGATGCATCTGAAAACTCATCTAGTTGGCCGCTTAATTGGTTTGAGCTGAGATCTAAAGTCTGCAAGGATGGAAGAGTAAATAGAGAAGAATATAGGATTCCGTTAAGCTGGTTATGCTCCAAGGAAAGGGATAAAAGGTTTGCAACTCCATCTCTTTGAAATGGAGGAATGGAACCATTGAAACTATTAAATGAAAGATCCAGAGTTTCAAGTTGGGTGAGGTTCGCAAGTGATGGTGGGAAACTCCAAAGAATTTGCACCTACTCAGGTCTAGTTCTTTCAAGGACTTGAGATTGCCGATTGACAGTGGGATGTTCCCAGAAAAGTTTGTGTTCTTGAGTAACAAGATTTGAATAGAACTATTCAATGAGAATTCTGGAAACTGACCTGAAAGGAGTAAATTTTCAGAGAGATCAATGTACTGTAGTTTTGGCAATAGGAAAATGTTGTTTGGAAAATTCCCATTCAAGCCACAATATGATAAGTCAAGAGTTTCCAAGTTGGAGGAATTTGCTAAGAAACTGCGTGGAATGGAAGAGAGTTCAGGATTGTTATCAAGATGGAGTTCAGAGAGAAAATGGAGTTTTGAGAGAGAGGAACAAAGAGGACCAGAAAGACCAGAGGCAGACAAACTCAAGACTCTAAGGTTGGAAAGCACACGGGAGATGACTTCACACCAATTGCTACCTTGTGCTGAAATGTTTACATAATCGAGATTGAGCTTTACTAGAAAACTGAGATTCTGGAAAAGCATTCCAAGGTTTGGCTTTTTGAGTGAAATAGAATCTCCATATTCACCAGACGCAAAACTCAGGTCAAGTCGAGTGGCATGACCAACATCATTACATGTAACGCCTTCCCAAGAGCAGCAATCTGTTTTCAGGTCCCACAACTCAGCTTTTGAAGATGATACTGGGAATTTAAGGTTCTCTTGCAGCTGTGCGAAGGCCGATCTCTGGTCATCGCGGCATCGGTGGTGGGCAACTTTTGGTGCTGTTGACAGAGATGAAGCCATACTTGCTTGATACAAAGAGAGTAGGAACAGGTAAAGAAACAAGAGTAAACGATGCTGAAAATCTCTCATTTTCCCTGTAGGAGAAAGATGTTACAAGTAGTTTTGATACTTGGTAATTTAGTTGCCTTATAATATATAGTAGAGAAAACTCTAGCTGGACAGTTCTTGGAAATTTCTATGGCTGTATAGTCGCTAGACTCAAATTGATTGGATGCATAGTTAGAAACAAGAAAAACTTATACAAATTGAAGATATTGTTGATGGTTATTGCATGACTAAGTGGAAGTCAAGTTGGATCTTAAAGAATGTTATGGTTATTAGATTCTACAGCCTTCACTTGATTTCTAGACAAGTTCATGCAGCTCTAGGGTATAACTGTTGAAGAAGTCAAGTGAGAAAGACAGTGGAAGTAATGAAGGTGTAGAAGTTTTACAAGTTCTGTGGACACAACTCACTAAAGGATAAGCCTTTGAGTATTCTGCAGCCAACGACTATGGAATCAGGTTGGTTGGATTCATTGATGGGGGGAAGAAATGCAGCTGAAATTAAATTGGAGATGTTGATGGCTATTGACAGGCTGAAGTAAGGATAGGACAGTAAATTTGGAGATATTCATGGTTCCAGACCAACTTGAAGGTCGAAGTTGAGTAACATCTCCTTTATGTTTGGTTTTAAAAATTAAAAATAAAAATTTAATAGCACGGGTTATATTCATGATTAATCAAATAAATTTATTTTATTTGAGTCAAATGAAAATAAAAATAAAAGTAATCACAATAAACAGATAAAATTTTACAAAGATCATGATAACTTGTGGAAAAATAATCTTTATTCAAGAGCCAAAAAACGATGTTGTTGAATTTTTAACTAATTAAATATAAAATGATGAAATAAAAAAAATTAATATATGTCAACCAGAGCTAGCATGATAAACATCTAATTTGGGATTAAGAGGCGAGCAATTCAAGTTAACCCACCAAATTCACATTCTATGTTATAAAGTCGAGATAACCTGTAAAAAAAAAAAAACTACAAAGTAAATTATGTTTATAAAAAACTAATGTCTAATGACAAAATAAAAAAAAATAAGAAAAAGAAAAAGAAGATGTTACTATTCACTTTTTAAACCTATAACTCAGGTCATCGGACTGGAAGCACCATGCATGAAAACATACATAGCTCAGTCTCTAAGAAATGAAACGGTGAAGGAAGAAGTCAGTAAAAAGAAATCACACAAAAAGCTTCATACTTATTTTTACTATTCATTGGAACAGTATAATAATGATTTTGCCTTTTCTATCCAAAAAAACTTAATACTAGATCTCAAGAGCATTTAAATCTTTTCTCATGACCCATTAGTCATTTCAAATTGACTATGGACAAATAAATTATTTTATTTTATTTTAATCGTACAGTGAATGTAATATCTCACACATTGAAAGCGAGTCTTCAAAGCTAAGGCTTTATAGAATAATGGGGATCTAAACTTATAACACGTGTTTTGAGGCCATGAGCTATCAAAAACAAAACTATGAGATGAAAAGTCCAAAGCGAACAATATATTACAAATAGGAGTGGGTTAGGCTTTACAGTGAAATAATCATAATATCATTGGAAGAAAAAAAAATTTAATGGTATAAAGGAATTTTTTTATTATAATATCAAATAAGGGATAATTTGATATTTTATCAAATATTAAAAAATAATAAAAAGTTAAAAAAACACATTAAAGCCACCAAAATGCTCTTAAAAAAAATTCAAAAGTGGAGTAAAGAGGTTTTCTCTTCTTTTTACAATGGTTTTTTTCGTTATTACCCTATTATTATTGTACTGTCACATCACCTGAAGCCAACCAATTAGCTGCTAAATTGCTTTTCATAAGGCTCCAAGTGAAGAAGGATTAAATCAAGGTAATGTAAAGACAAGTACAATGTGTATACTTGCACTCCTGGGAAGGCCTAGAGAGAGCCGGAGTAGAGCAGCACAGAAGCAAGGAGCAGACACCGAGAAGAAGACCTGCTGTTAACAAAGGCTAACAATTTCAGGGTAGCTGTAACCCAGCATTACCTAAAGCTTGCTCGAAGTCAATAGACATGCCGATAGAGATCTCGAGAAGCGTTAAAACAGAATTCACCTACATAATCATTCAAGGAATAAACTGAGTCCTTACAAGCATATGAAATTAAGCATAAGATTAAACGGATATTGCAGACAAAGAAGAAGACTCGAACAAGATTCGAATAGTTCGAGTATATGATTATCTAGCTAATTAATTAAAGATACATAGCAAATACTTTCTACCACACTTCATAGGAAAATCTAAGACTCAAAATAATAAAATAATGGTAACAGTAAAGTATGATCGGAGACCTTGCCAGCATGGTTATCAGAGTGAGTTTGACCGAATTAATCAAATCACCAAAAACCAAATCAGGTGTGAAAGGTTTCACCGGATCAATGTCCTGTCCAGTTCAACTAGATACCAGGCATGGGCTAGGCTTTGAATCTCGGGTTAATTTCCCGGATGAACTCATTAGGCAAGATCAGGTTTATGAGATTATATTTATTGTACATAAAGGGGGAATGAGTTTGGATAAACTAAAAAATATTGTATCAAGACTAGAATGGGCATTCTTTGCACGTCGAAACTAGTCTAGGCCACCACCAATGGAGCTTAATTACAAAAACATTTTTGACAAAACATAATTTATCTTTGTATGTGGTCTTGCACTATATGAGTGTTGTATTTGGTATTGAGCAACACCATATTAATTAAGAAGAGAGGCAATTAGTTGCCTCTTTGATTTAATTATGTTTGCTGCTGTAAAAGATAGTAGCATTTTTTAATAGAAGAGAAAAGAGAAAATCGAGAGAAAGAAAGGAAGTTGAGGCAGCTGCATTATATGTCTTCATTCTTTGTTTTCTAACTTGCTAATCATTGGATCGAGCTGAAATTTGAATAGTAACTTCTAGACACATTACTCTTTATTTTGAAAGGTCTTGTGGAAGTTAGTTATTTTGATAGAAAATAGGGCTGGTAGTGCTGTGAGTTTTTCTCAAATACTTCTCTCTTTAATCTTGTTGTATTTCAAGAATAGATTGTTTTTTATGATATATATGTTGTAGCCCTTAGTTAAATCTAAGAAAGAACAATTATGAACTCATTATTTGTTGATAATGGAAGTTTTTAGGTGAACTACGGTCCCGTGGTTTTTGCTGCGTTGGGTTTTCCACGTAAAAATCTTGGTGTTGATTTGTGTGAATGTTGTTTTATATTTGTTGATTGTTTGATCTTGATTTTAATTGCATAAAGAGGGCAAAGAATTGGAACTTGTGAATTGTGAATTGATCCAGGTAGATTGGTGTCCAATTATTTATTCATAGTTTTCCTAACAAAGTGGTATCAGAGTACTGGTTGTGTAGATTGAATTTCTTGTGCAGTTAAAATGTAAAAAGGAAGATTCAAGCATGATAAAGCTCATTTCCTCTAATTATTTTCTATGAAAAACAATGATGGAGGATCACTTATGTTGCAATGATCTGGCTTTGCCGCTTAAGTGTAAAGGAAAAGGCCTAATGAGATAGATGAGGTAAAATGGAATGGGCTTGATAGAAAGGTGACTGCTTATGTTAGAAAATAAGTATCTTTTAAGTCCATTAATCATATTTCTCAAGAACATGACTGCTATACAATTTGGAAGATGTTAGAAGAAACATTTGTAAAGGAGAGTGCACAAAACAATGTTTTTGTAATTAGAGACCTTGTGAATTTAAAGTATAGAGATGGTGAAGATGCTTCAGTGCATATAAATGAATTCTAAAGGTTCTTGAATCAGCTGTCATTGATGAATCTTAAGTTAGCCAATGAGATGCAAGCATTAATCCTATTGAGTTCATTGCAGGATAGTTAGAAGACTTTGGTGGTTTCATTTAGCAATTCTACTCCAAATAGAAAGATCACTTTGAAAATAGTGAAGGATTATATCCTCAATGAAGAGAAAAGGAGGAAAGGGACAAATACTTTCAAGACTCTTACACTTGTTACAGAAAGTTGAGGGAAAAGTCAAAGTAGGTTTTTTCACGGTAAGCAAGATAAAGAATCCAGCAACAGAAAAGACAGACAGAAGCCAAGAGGAAGATCTCAATCAAGGAAGGGAATTAAGTCTTATTATTGTGACAAACCTGGGCATATTAAAAAAAATTATAGAAAGTATAAAAGAGATAAAAAGGATAAAGATAAAGACAAGAATAAAAAGAATGGTACAGTTGTAGTTGTATTTGATGGTAATGTTGCCATTGTTTGTGATGATGGTTATGTTAATCTTGCATGTCAAGATACCACCTAGGTTGCAGATTCAGCAGCTTCTTACCATGTTATACCTCAAATTGATTTTTACACATCCTACACTGCTAGTGACTTTGGTAAAGTTAGGATGGGAAATCAAGGGATGGCTAATGTTGCGGGCATTAGAAACATTTAGTTGAAAACTAATACTGGATGCAAGTTGCTACTCATAGATTTTAGGCATGTGCCTAATATACACCTACACTTGATTTCTACAGGTACTCTTGATGAAAAAGGCTATCACAATTACTTTGGAGATGGTAAATGGAAGCTCTCCAGAAATTCCTTAATTGTTGCTAAAGAGAAGAAGATAGGTCTCTACATGTCACAAACCAAGGTGATCGAATAGGAGGTGAATGTAATTGAAGATTGCTCTATTGATTTATGGCATAAACAACTTGGACATTTAAGTGAAAAAAGCCTTGGCATCATTGCCAATAAGAACTACCTTTCATTAAAAGGTATGAACTTGAATACATATACTCATTGTTTAATTGGTAAATAACACAGAGTTGTGTTTCAAAGATCACCTTCACATAGAAGATCACATGTTCTTGATTTAGTTCAAACTGATGTTTGCTTTATAATTAATAAGTCTCTTAAGGGTGTATTGTACTTTGTTAATTTCATAGATGGTCACTCCAGGAAAATTTAAGCCATCTGTTTGAAATTCAAAAATCAGGTGCTTAATATCTTTAAGGATTTTCATACCAAAGTTGGAAAAAAAACTAGTAGAAAGTTTAAATGTATTCGAGTTAACAATAGTGGTGATTACAAGGGTCCATTTGAGAAGTACTATAAGGAATATGGTATAAAGTTGGAGAAGACAATTCCTAAGACTCCACAACAAAATGAAATGGTTGAGAGAATGAACAAAACCATTGTTGAAAGAATTAGATATATGCTCTCTCATGCAAAGTTGCTTAAGTCCTTTTGGGGTGAAGCATTGAAGATTACAGTTGTCATGATCAATCTTTTTCCATCGGTCCCTTTTGAATTTAATGTTCCAAATAAAATTTAGAAAGGAAAGGATGTTTCTTATACACACTTGAGAGTGTTTGGATGCAAAGCATTTGTACATGTTTCTAGAGATGAAAAGTCTAAGCTTGACAGTAAGACAAAGTAGTATATTTTTTAGGGATCTGAAGATGATGAGTTTGGCTATAGATTGCGGGATCCAAAGGAGAAGAAAATTATAAAAAGCAGTGATGTTCTCTTCTTTGAAGATCAACCATTGAAGACTTTAAATAGAAGGAAAAAAATAGAGTCTACTACTTTTATTCTATTTAATTCAAATCCAAGACCTACTCTATAGTTACCTTTGATGCCTGTTAATCATAAGAAAGATTTGCAAAATGATGATAATGGTGTTTTTTTATTGAGCCATTAGTTGGAGATCCTGAATCAACTAATGATGATATTAATGTTATTCCTGAACAGGATATGCAAAAAATTCCAGATGAGCCACAATTGAGAAGGTCAACTAGACCTCGTCAACCTTCCACTAGATATTCTCCTTATGAGTATGTGTTGGTTACTGATGGTGGAGAGTCAAAATGTTTTGATGAAGCTATATCACATAAGAAGAAAAATGAGTGGTTGAAAGCAATGTAAGAAGAGATGAAATCCTTGCATGAAAACCATACTTTTGAGTTAGAGAAGCTTTCTAAAAATAAGAGAGCACTCAAGAAAAAATGGGTGTTCAGATTGAAAATTGATGAACATTGCTCACAGCCAAGGTATAAGGCAAGATTGGTTGTGAAACATTTCAGTTAGAAGAAGGGTATTGATTTTGAAGAAATTTTTTCACCAGTGGTCTAGATGTCTTCAACATGAGATGTGTTTAGCTTAGCTGCTAGTTTTCATGCAGGGATATGAAAACGTGATATGAAAACTTCCTTTCTTAATATGAAAACTTCTTTTTTTCATGGTGATTTAGATGAGAAAATCTACATAAAACAGTGTGAAGGGTTTGAAGCAAAAGGTAAAGAGCAGTTAGTTTGTAAGTTGAAAAAGAAGTTTAGATGGGTTAAAGTAAGCTCCAAACAATGGTACAAGAAGTTTGATTCTTTCATGATGGATCATAGTTGTGACAGGACCACTTCTAATCATTATGTATTTATAGAAATGTTTCTAGATAAAAACTTTATTATTCTCTTGTTGTATGTGGATAATATGTTGATTGTTGGTCATGATGCTAAGAAGATCCAGATTTTAAAGGAAGGGTTGAGCAAATCTTTTGCAATGAAAGACTTAAGATCGACAAAACAAATTCTTGGCATGAAGATCACACGTGACAGGAAAAAGGAGAAACTTTGGCCATCTCAAGAGAGATATGTTCAAAAAGTGCTTGAGAGATTTAACATGAACAACTCCAAACCTAATTGTTCTCCACTTGCAAGCCACTTTAAACTAAGTTCTAAGCAGTGTCTTTCAAGTGATGAAAAAAGAGATGAGATGAAAAAGGTTTCTTATACATCCGTAGCTGATAACATGATGAATGTCATGATTTGCACAAGGCTTGATATAGCTCATGTAGTTGATGTGGTTAGTTGGTTCCTCTCCAATCCTGGTAAAGAACATTGGTCAGCAGTGAAATGGATATTTAGGTATCTTAAATGTACTACTAGTTACGCTTATGTTTTGGTAATAATAAACTTGTGTTGGATGGATACACAGATGTAGATATGGCTGGTGATGTTGATTCTAAAAAGTCCACATCAAGATACTTGATGAAATTTGCAGGGGGAGTAGTCTCATGGCAATTAAGGTTGCAAAAATGTGTTGCATTATCCACTATAGAGGCTAAATATATTGCTCTCACTAAAGGGGGCAAAGAGTTGTTATGGATGAAGAAGTTCTTACATGAACTTGGTTTAGTTCAAGAGAATTTTGTGTTGCACTGTGACAGTCAAAGTGCAATTCATCTAAGTAAGGATCTTACTTTTCATTCTTGATCAAAGCATATTAAGGTTAAATATCAATAGATTCGAGATGTTATGGAGATGAAGTCATTTATTGTTGAGAAATCCATATCAATAACAATGTGTTAGATATGATGACCAAACATCCGCCGAGAGAGAAGTTTGAATTTTGCAGAAAAGAAGTATGCTTGGTAGAGCCTCCTAAATTGAAGCTTACATGTTAATTGCTAGTATGGTGAATTCCTCACATGGTACGTAAAAAAGAGATTTGTTTTGTGTGGTCCCACACCATATAATGGTGGGACCATCATATTAATTAAGAAGAGAGGCAGTTGATTACCTTTCTGATTTAATTGTGTTTGCTACTATAGAAGATAGCAACATTTTTTAACAGAAGAGAGAAGAGAAAATCAAGAGAAAGAAAGGAAGTTGAGGTAGTTGTCTGCCTTCATTCTTTGTCTTCCAGCTCGTTAACTGTTGGATTAGGTTGAAATTTAGACAGCATTTTCTAGATACATTACTCTTTATTTTAAATGGTTAGATTAAAAATTAGTCGTATGGAAGCTAACTGTTTTGATAGAAAACAGGGCTATCGATGTTGTAAGTTTTTCTTAAACACTTTTCTCTTTAATCTTGTTGTGTTCCAAGAATAGATTGTTCGTGATGATATGCATGTTGTAACCCTTAGTTAAATATAAGGAAGAACAATTGTGAACCCATTATTTGTTGATAGTAAAAATTTTTAGATGAATTATAATCTCGTGGTTTTTGCCGTATCAGGTTTTTCACATAAAAATCTTGATGTTAATTTGTGTGATTGTTGTTTTATATTTATTGATTGGTTGATCCTGATTTTAATTGTATAAAGAGAAAAAAGAATTGAAATTTATAAATTGTGAATTGATTCAGGTAGATTGGTATCTGGTTATTTATTCCTAGTTTTCCTAACAATAAGGCATCTCATCAAAACGACTTCCAACTCTCCGCTTTGTAAGTTGAGGAGGAATCTCTGCGGAGAGCTGGTTCTTTGAGAGATCTAAGGACTTAACCTCCGTTAGGTTCATCATTGATGATGGAATTTGGCAGATTAGTTATTGTGAGATGAGTTTGAGGTACCTTGTCTCTTCAGGAATTTTTTCTTAGAGAGGTCAAGACAGGGGGAAACGGTCACTGTTATCTTCATATGCACTTCCAACCCTTTGTCATAATAGCTACCGACTCCTTGTAGTACTTGAAGATGGGGTGGTTCATAGAATAGTCATCTCCAACCTACTGTGGCTCTTCAATTCGCTGTTGCTAGTAATTTGCATAGCCACCAAACTTTGATCAAATTCACAGGTTCAAAAAGTCCAATTCGACCTAAGATTTATCTTCTCGCAGCACAAGAATCTTCAATACAGGTAGCAGCCCCAACCAGGATGGGAATGCGTCACGTATCATGTTGTGTTCAAGGTCCAAAACCTCCAGCTTGTTTAGCTATGGATATTGGCAATTTTCATTTCACTTTACTGCCGTTAATTTTGAGTGACCGCAACTTGTTTTCTAGTGCAAAATTTGGCATGCTAGGATCGATTTCATACTCAAGTTTAGAATTTTCTTTATTTTCCATGTAATTTTTGAATTTTTTACCTAATTAAGCTTAAGATTTTTTTTTAATTCACGTTCGATCGGTTTAACTTTAAATAGTATTGTACTGACATAGAATTACTTTGACATTTAAAGTTTATTAAATCATAATTCTTTTTACAGTTTAGCTGTATGTTTTGGACGACAGTGAAATCCCATCAAGGTGGAGTTCACACAGAAAACAGACCTGCGGGAGAGGAACAAATAGGACTAGAAAGAGCAGAGTAAGCCATAATCAACACTCTTTACGGTTAGGAAGCGCATGAGAGATGGCTTCACACCAGATACTACTGTGTGCTGACAGACCTACACAATCAAGATTGAGTTCTACTAGAAAACTCAGATTTTGGAAAAGCATCTCAAGGTTTGGCCGACTGAGTTGCTGTGTTTGATAAACTAGAGAGGACTCAGGTCAAGTTTCGTAACATGACCAACACCATTACATCAGACTCCCTCCCAACAGCAACATTCTGTTTTCAGGTCCCACAACTCACCTTCTAAAGAAAAATAGACAAGAAAGTTTTCTTACGCTGCAGATTTCTGGTGATCAAGGCATTGGTGGTGGGATTTAGCTTGTGGTGGTGTTGATGTTGACGAAGCAAGAATTGTTATCTGGTACAAGGTGAGTAATAAGAAAATCTCTAACGTGCCAACGAAGAACATTGTAGACAAGAAATGGAAGTAGATTCAACTCCTTGGTAGAAGATCCCATTCGACAAACGAAATGAAATCACTAGGAAACCCAACATGACTAGAGGCTTCTTCATAGCCTTAACACAAGACTCAAGAAAATGACTACACCAATATGCATGTTACTTGCCAGTAGCACAGCAAAACTCATTCTTTATCTGGGTATGTACATAGTTAATCTTGAGTAGGATTTGAAGAGTTCAATTATTCAAGCAGCAAGAACAAGCACTTTAATGGTTCCTTGACTATTTGCAGCTAGCATTGTAGGGCTATCACTCTTCCAACACACAGCACTAGTGAAGAATGATCCAGCATCATCGCCACCATACTCCAAATCTATATTAAACCTATGCGAAGCTGCAGGTTTAGAGATAGCCTGCAATTTTTGTCAGAACTATATTATTAAAGGATTTTGAAGCCAGAGGAACCAGCTTATTCAAATGTTCTCTAACCTTGTGATACACAAACACTTCATTTGTTTCGCTGCCGCAAGCAATGTATTCATTATTCACCGCAAGACCCACAAAGTTTTTCTCATTCGTATGGCCTCTAAATGTACGCAGCTGAAAAATAAAGGATCAGGGTAATTTGGAAGCGCCATGGAAAGAAATCGCAAATGGTACCAAGTATCACAGATGCAATCACAATTCCAGAGAAAGCAATCAAAGTAGTGGTAATATATCAAGGACTGTGTTCTTTTTTCTTGGAACGGGCCATAACTTACTGCTCGATTTTCCTTCACGTCCCATAAGTGCAATGTGCTGTCAGTAGATGCAGAAGCCAGCTCGTTACTAGATAGAAATTTCACATATGAAACAGTTTTCCGATGCCCACTAAACACATAAAGTGGTTGGCTAATGTTTCTCAAGTCATAATAGTGAATATGATGATCAGCAGATCCTACCTGCAAGATAACAAGTATCATTTCTTAAACATGAATCCGTTCAGGATTAATACAAAAACAGGATGCATGCAAAGGCATTATAAAATTTTCTTGCATGCTCTCTGATTAGCAAGAAGAAAGAAGAGTTATATTTCTTTGCTTTAATGGAAAATATGATATTGGTGTAACTTTCTTGACCATAGACTCTGAAAGGAAAAAACTCATGTGTAAAATTCTCTATATTTTTTGTGTTAGCAAATTCATAAGAAACATGATTCATCTAGCAAGAATCTTACAGAGACATACCGCCACATGAATGCTGGATCCAGGATTATACTTGACAGAACAGACATTTGCTTTCATATCAATGTTGAGAACACTTGACTCTTGCTTTGTGCTCCAAATTTTGACCTATTAAACTCAGAATCGGATCTAAGCATGAATGCATAATGAAACCAATCATCAATTTATAAGCAATGAAAAAAATAGCTCCTGGCTCTGTTCATAATTTGGTAAATGGCTGGATTGAAAGGCTTCTTGATAAATGGATGGTATCAAATTTTGCCTTAGAATTATTGTTATTTCCGAGTACCTTGCAGTCATCGCTCCCAGATACAAGCATTGAAGGTTCATTCTGTGAAAAATCAACACTCCAAGCTCGCTTTTCGTGCTCCTCATACTCCATTATGCTCTGGTGAGAAAAGTGTCTTCGTGAAAATAATTTTAACATCTCAGTCAGAAAAATTTAAGGAAATTAAAGTTTATAATTAAGGGACATGAAGGCTGTTTGACAGAGCAAAGCTGAAATCATAAATTTGCATTCCAGCTTTGCAGGCTTAAGGCCTGAAAACAGACACTTTGTGTAAGAAATTGAAGGGTAGGGCTACATCCAGAGTTTCCTGCACTGGGTGTCAGTCTGTCATGATCATATGGAACAGAACACCAAAAGTGAAGTATCATGAAGTACCTGGCGAGTTGTTACATCCCACACTGTTACTATCCCCTCATAATCACTGCTAGCAATATGATTTTTCATATACTTGTTCCAGCTCACGCAACTGAGTTTAGATCGCGTGGACATTTCGACAACTGGACAATGCACATCTTCCGGTTCATTCATGACCTAGAAAGAAGTGATGCAGGCCAAGGCTGATTAGTCAATAGAGAAATGATTGTCATAATGGATACTATTGTAACTTGCTTCGCGATGATCATCAGCCCTGAGTTCTTCGAAAGACTGATAGATTAAGCACAGGAATCAAAACCAATATTCTTAATCATTTGATCAATGCAATCAATTTGATGAGATGTCTGCTAACGAGGAATTAAGCAGCTAAGGTGCATGATACTTAAGTTGGTAGGATAGTATAACACTCATCCCACACTTACTTTGGAAAACTCAAAAATCTTAATGCGCCTATAAACTCCAGCAGTAGCAAACAGTTCATCATCACGATCAAATTCTATACTGCAACACAATGTGATTTCATGATGATTAGGATACTTGATTGCAATGACATATTAAAGTTGGAAAGACAACCTGGGAAATGCAAACTTTATGAACAAAGCAAAAAACATATGAAATCAAATGAATCTACTTGAAAATGACCGATCGAGACCAACTAACCTAGACACGATGTTAGCAGAGTGGAAAAGGCCACCTCGTCCAAGTTCAGCGACAACCCTAAATTGACTAACACAACAACCAACAAGAAGTCAGAAGTAACCGAAGCAGTTTTCAAATGTAATAAAGTAAATGAGTGGCCAAGCTTTTGAAAGAAATTAAAGATTGATTGGAAATAACAATATTCAACATTGAGAAATTCGTCCACCTGCATCGAGTGAAAATGGTTAGCACAGAATGGAAATCCTCAAGGCCTGGATTGTATTCTTCTCTATTTGAAGTATCTGCATCCCTCTTTTCCTCTTTACATGCTTGTCTAACCCAATTTCGACGCTTTTGAAAGTAACATTCTTGCAAAGCATTGAACTGTAGCAAGAGAAGGCAAATGAGAACCTATTTAGCCATTGAATCAGATTGAAAAGTTCGACTACTGCTGCAAGAAATCAAATGATATAACCCCAAGTCTCCAGCAAGACCAGGAGGTTGGAAACAGTGATGCTATCACACAATCACTTAAACAACAAGAGAGTGGCATATATGCAAGTTTAGAAGATCCTTACCTGTGCACGGACCCTTTTCTTTTTAGATGCATTTGCTTCTGATTGAGTAAAAAACTTAGAATTTGGATCATCAGAGAACATCCCAAGTTTCAGTGAGAGTCTGTCACTTGCCCTGGATAACTCTATTCTTTTCTTCTCCACAGAATTTATGTCCTCCTCAATGTAGTGGAGATCTGTTTGAATCTGCAAAAGGTACAAATGTCTGTTAATCTGCATACTAATGAAACACTAGTAGGCACTCGAACGGGTTCCAATGGGAAATATGAGATATTAAAACCCAGTATGTCTAAGACAAACAAACAAAAAAAATTCAAGAACCTCATTGAGATCATCAAGCTTTTGCTTGCTGAGGCAATACAAGAAGTCAAGTAAAATTCGCATATTTGTATCTGCTTCCTCTTGCTCCATCTTTCTCTTTTTCTCTGCAAGGAGGGCCATAAGGCCATCTACCACCGCAAATGACACTCCACAACCCTGTATACGAATACCATGAGAGAGTCATTCAAAAATAAAGAGGACATATTAATGCCCATCAATGAATTTATCCAAGTAGGTAATCATTGAATCCAATCAATGAACCATCAAAATTACAATAACAAAGCTGTTGTAATGCCTGGCGAAGATATTCATAAGGTGATGCAGTCTTGGCTACTTGACGAGCATAAGTTCTCTCAAATAACTACGTCATTCGTTCAATACTTGTATAGCCGTAAACAAGCTTGAACATTATATATGACCACAAAAGCTTTGTTTTGTAAGAAAGAAAGCACCCGAAACACCAGAAAAGATAAGGTAAAGATGAGCCAACCTTATTTAACAAAACATTAGGAAAGTTATGGTTGTAGGTGAGGTAATGAGCGCAACAAGGACAGTCATTCTTAAATGAGTAGTAATGCACATGCAACAGAAGTGACGTAATCGGCTTGAGATAACATGTTATTATGCCCAGTTAAGTGTGCATCTGCTAATGAAAATTTGTACAGATTATATAAATAGTATAACAGATGTATTTATAAGTGGTAGGATAGGTTTGTATTTAAAATAATAACTAGTAATATATGGTTTGATGTTTTAATTTTTAATTACTTATATAATATTCACCGGAAACTTATATGATTGTTAACTTATATGATTGTTAATTTTAGAATTTATAAGATTAATCATGATGGTTGCAAGTTAACTCAAATCTAATCTAAAAAAAATAACTTTAAAATTATAATTTTTAATTTAATTATTGGATAGATTTAAGGTTTTATTGAAATTCTAGAAGACTATTTTTCTGATAGTAATTCTTACAATCTTAAGTAGATATGGTTTTCTAGACATCGAAATTTTTTTTTCTAAACATTCAATTTGGAAAAATTTTGTTTTGTTTCTTCAATTTCATGCATTATTTTAGATTTTATAATTATTTTCTTTGTATTTTTTTTCAGTTGAAATAGGATCTCTAGAATTAGAATTTATAAACCCTACAGACTTCTTGAATATTATTTTTAAAGAGAATAAAATTGTAAATCTAGAGTTATATCCACGGTACTTTTCACTCATCAAATTTTTTATGTTCAACGCAATCTTTAGCTTCCACAGGCATCAAGAAGTTATGTCCACAAGAAGTGAAGGAAGCATCCTTAATGATCTGCATGCAAATAGGAAATATATCCTTGTCTAACTCCTCCGTTGGTGATGGCATTTTGGAGTTAGTTGCCTCGGAATTCACGGTGCGGACTAGTGCCCCGACTGAGCTCTCTCCTCCCATAATGAATAATAGCTAAAATATGCTATCCTTGTCTATCTTTGTTTTCTTTCCTTAAAAAAAAAATAAATAAATAAACAAATCTTGTGGTGCGAGTGAGTGATGTGAATGTCATCATATATAGGAAGAGTTGGTGAAGGGAGAGCTTGCTGTGGCATTTGGTAGTGGAAGATGGAAGAAGGAAGAAGGGCGGAGAAGGGAGGAAGTCAAGGTGTTTGTTAGCTAGGGAGAGTAAAGAATGCTTGAGTTACGAGGATGTAAACGGCCCACGTTGGGCGGGTGCTTTAGGGTCATTAGATTAGCAATCAAAACGTAGAAAAGTTTATGGCAAAAGGCTGTGGCTGGTGCTGCTTCTTTCTTTCTCCTCCTTTTTTGAAAAAAATGTAGTGGCGCATGCTTTTCTTGTCAAGAAAATGAAAACCCACTTGTCTCCCGTCGTGTTTTATATATAAATATATATAGATGGGACATTGAGATTAAACTCTCCCCTCCTGGAAAAGAGTTTCTGATAATGTTTTAATGTCTCTAGTACGGTTTCTGGTGGTAGTTGTCAATTGACCAATTAGATTGTTACTAGCAGACTGCCCGCGTGATGCCACGGGCTCGTCTAAGAATATTTTATTGTCTACGAATATTTCATCCATTTTTGAGAGATGCATGTTGAAGTACTCGAGAAAATTTTGGACAAGCCGCATCCTCGTCGGGAACAGGTGCCAAGCACAACCAGCTTTCTGTGTTGGCAGTGGCAACGCTCTGTTGAAGATTACCAGGCACGTTGTGGGGATGGAACTACTTAACAGACAGCACACATCTCAAAAAATTTAAATATTCATAGTTCCAGTTTAAGAATCCAACATGGATTCATAATAGATGGTTGAAAGGGCTCGGTTTGCTTGGCCCATGGTCATGGAGAAGCTTCAAATGTTCATCGTTCCAGTCAATCCAACAAGGATCCATGAAAAGCACTTGGGCCAGGTTTCTGGATTGAAATTGTGGCTATCACAGGCTATGCCATTTAAGCAGCTAACAGAGGACCACATGCATCAAGAATTGTTAGCTCTGTTGTGCAGGAAACATCGTTTCTAAAAATACAATTTTAAGATGGACTAACCAAGCTAAACAAATGATTCAATTTTCATTTATGGCTTGAAAAAGCATGTAAATTTGTAATGTTTCTTTCTATGTATACAATATCTCACCATCCATCACCTGAAATGTATACTGTTTCCTTGTTCTCCTTCAAATATTTTGCTTTGATGGAGGAGACGTTACAGATTTCTTTATACAATCAACAATACCTTCACAATCTGCTTGAGGAAGATCACAGCCAGTATCATCCTCAAAAGCATCCTCTGGATATGAATGTGGAGAGCGGAGATTTCCATGAGTTTGGCAGGCCTTCATGGTCTTACAATGTTCAGCCTCATCATCTCTGACGTTCAGAAATACATCATATAAATTCTCTGGAAAGAAAAGGAATTTGACAAGAGAACACAAGAGTTCTGTTAGTGTCACTTTAATAGTTCAACTCCTATTTTTTGCCTTAATTCTCTTTAAAATGAAAATTTTGACAACAGAGTCGGAGTTTATTCTTACCTATTTTTGGCCTACGTGAATGGGGAGCTCTGGAAGTTTGAAATTCATCTGGAAGTGATCGGAGTTGTTATCCCAATGTCTCACGTAATATAAGATGCAACCATTGCTTTTTAAATAAAAAAAACTTACCAAACAAGTACAAATCACCCTGAGTATAATATTTTACAGCAACCTCAGGTGCAGGCAATTTTTTCAAATCATCTACAAAGATTAGAAGCAAACATAATGTATCAGAATAAAGGTTGGTGATGTTGGACAAGATGAATCTATAAAGTTAAGCATATGATAGAGATCATTCATCAAACTGTTTTGCATGCTGATAGATTTTTGGGGCGACCCATGACCTGAATACATATGCATAAAGATTGTCGGTATCATCAAGCTGTTGGTTTAATAGCATCCAAGGCATCGTAACTCAGAAGTTATCAGTCAAATTATAGATGACTGCTGGTAATTAATTGTATCACATGAAAAATAATAAATGGTTGTCTTAAGGGTTAGCAACTCTATTCACATAGTTTAACTCAAAAAAATAAGAAAAGGTACAGAGTGAAAATATGAAGCGACAGCAGGCAAATGACAAACACAAGTGAAACAGAGGTAACGGAAATTGGTTTTTTCTCAACATCTATACTCACAGATGATGGATGTGCAAGTAACTATTCTAGTATCATCAACCAACATATGAAACTCTTAACATACCTCCTCGGGCCTTGATAAATTTGTCATAAGTTGCAAATGCATGGCTCTCAACACATTCAGAGAAGTGATCTGAAAAAAATGATCAGGTTCAATTGATCAAATTCGACATTTTGAGATAAATGACTACGCGTAGGTTATTCTGCAAAAGACTCATCCATAAGACAATTTATTTTGGGTGCTTTTCCAATGGGATTAGAGCAATATAAAGGAATTGAGTTATCAAAATCACCAACTTGAGCTCAATATCAAAATACCAATTTGAGATAAATGATTGTAGATTTTCAGCAAGACAATTTATTTAGGGTGCTTTTCCTGTGGCTTGAAGCAACATGGGGAAAAGAGTTAAAAAAACAATTAAAAGCAGCTATAAAATAAATCATGTTTATCTGTTTCAAACTAAAATAGAAACCAACAAACATGGAACTTTTTAGAGCTCTATGAGGTCAAATAATGCTTATGAGAGTTCCAAAAATATGTTCAAAATTGAAATTTTTAGACAGGCATACCTGGTTCATCATCTTGTTTCAGTTATGTTCTCATAAATTGATAAATTATCATATCATTTAATCACTCAAGACTCAAGAGGATTGAATGAGTGGGATGTTACAATGCATGAAGTTATTAACCAGAAAACCAGATGTGCGCACTTACATGCCATTCTTGGGCTCAATGCATACATTAAGACTGTCATGAAATAATAAGAGGTTGCTATAACTTGAGCAAGAAGCCGGTCAAACCACCAAGAATTACCACCCAATTCCTGCAGCCAAATCAAGATGCCATCAGATTCATGAGAATTATGCTATAGTGTTTTGTATTTGGAGCCACTGAACCATAAATAAATAACCCTAAGTGTCATGGGTTGAGTTTGCATATTCTGTATTTTATGACCAATCTTCATTGGAAAAGGAGCATGTTTATCCATTTTCTTCCTCGATTTTCTTTCATCTTTACTTCATCTATATTAAGTTTACAGATCATCTCGTATTCAAATGCCATCCCATGCAATAAATGACAAATTGAAACAGTGAAACAACATTTACTGGACTTGAGACCATGACTGCTGACCATAATCAACAGAGAAAACATAAAAGAAAAAATGTCCCACTAACAGAAATCAAGCATATAAACATGCAACCATTAAACTGCAAAAGATACTTACTTCCATGATAAGCAAGTGATGCATCTCATTCCAGCTCTCAGCAAAATGCACTTTGAGATAATCAGCTCTTCTCCACCAACCAAAACTCTCATACATGTGAAGAACAGATATAAAGGCTGCCATTGTTCAGAAATCGATAGTTACTATTAAATTCAATATTTGTACAGCATAATGAGAGCAATTCAAAGAACCCCAAAACCAAGTCAGCAAATTCAATTTTGATGAACTGCAATAATTTCTCATCACATCATGGAAGTATGATATATACACTGATACAATGTGCAATCAAATTTTCTCTTGTTGAAAGCATAATCACACCCAAAAGATCATTTTCTGCATGACCATCGATATTCCGACCCATCAATAACCTTGGTTCTAAAATTTAATAACATAAACCCTGTTTAGTTTGAAGCCAATAAACCCTTATTGGGTTCTATCAAAATTGAAAGAGAAATCAATATATATTAGTAATACTGACCAAAATAAGGAACTCTAGCAATAGTTTCCAAAACAAAGAACCTAGCATAATCGCGGTCGTGATAAAGAGTATCAAGAATTTTTATCACCGAATCCTGCCAAAAAAAAAATCAAGAAATGAAAAGCACAATCAATTACATACAAAAACCCCATTTCCTTATGCTACAACGAAATTGGGAACACTGAAATCAATTATTAAATAGAAATCAACAAACCAGAAACCCTTGCAATTCAATGCAAGCAAATGAAAATAAATCAGTAAATCATACAGTGAGAAAGACATTGACAGATTGTTCAAGCTTGATAGCCCAAGTCTCTAATCCACTAGGCGATGAAGATTGTGGTGAACCCCGAACAGGCTCATGAGTGAAAGTCTTTGGTTGAAATGATTCCTCAACAACAACTTTCTTCTCTTCATCTTCTCTCAAAATTGTTGCTTGAACTCTACACAACTTTCTATATATAAAAACAGGATAAAAAATAAAAACTTTCATCAGTAATCTCAATCAATATTAGAAATTTGATGATGATTAATGTTCTTGATTAGCAACTAAAAACAACGAAAGCAAATACCTGGAAGGAAGGAAGGGGTGTGAAGTGGGGTTGCTGCTGTTGTTGCGTTTGAAAAGCAAAGGGTTTTGTGGGGTTTTAGTGAGATGTCTTCTGGTTTTAAAGGATGAGGAGATTGTGAATACAGTACATGAAGAAGAAGAGAGAACTGCTGCTGCCATTTTCTTATTATTTTTTAGAGATTAGCTGCTGAGAAGCGGTCTGAACATAAATGAGAACAAATTGCAGAAGCTGTTAGAAGAAGAAGAAAGAAAAGTGTGAGTGCGGTTGATTGACTTAAGGCAAGGAAATGGAAACAGTCATAACGGGTAGTGTCGTCGTTTATAGTTTGCCAAGCTGGGCGTTTTCTGTGGCCGAATCCATGGTATTGGTATATTCCTCAATTTTTCTTCGTCTTTGTTGCCTACCGGACCGGACCTTAGGTTGACTAATTTAAAATGAAATTTTAAATATATATATATATATAATATTAAATTCAGTTTTATTCCAGTTTAATTAGATGAATTACGTTAATTTAAGAAATAACTGCTTTTGATCAAATATTTAAAATAAAAATTTTAAAAAAATTATAAAATTAAATTCAGTTTTATTCAAGTTTTAATTAGATCAATCACTTTAATTTAAAAAATAACTAGTTTTGATCAAATAAACTGATGCAGAAAAGTTTTTAAGGAAAAAATTAATTATTATTTTTTATTTAATTTTAAAAAATTATTTTATTTAGTTTAGGAAATAAAATAGTGAAATTGACCATTTTGTTTTTCTAGTTGATTTATAATTTTTATTTTTATTTTATTTTTTTTATTTTCTAGTTTGTTTGTAATGGTTTCTAAGCTTATTTAAGAATTTATAAATATCTTAAATAAAATCATATTAAAATTTGTTATTTAATAATAAAATTATGAATTGTAATTCATGTATTCATCATATTTCAATTATTATATCTTTTTTCTTGTTATTATGTTATTTTATACTTTTATCTATATTATTAACTTTTATCCAATTTAATATGAGATTCAACCTAAGTCAATTTCAAGATGAATGGGTCCCCAATAAGATTAGTAATCTATTTAATTATGGTTTAATAACATTATGTTTATACATATTACTCCTTATATTTAGAATATGAATTTGAATATTTCTTTTATAATACCACTACACTCTATGTATTTTTTTTAATTTATCCTATTTTTTTATTCAATTCAATGAAAAAATATTAAACAAATAAATTTATGATTTACTTTTAAAAATAATTTTATTTAATAATATAATTAGTATAGATATAAAATAGCATTAAGAGGATTATTGATTTAAAAATATGATAGTATAGAAAAAAATAACATGGAAAAAATATAAAAACACATAAAAAAATCTAATATACGTCACTGTAAATAAATTACTAATAACATAAATCAGAAATTAAAATAGAGGAGATTATTAATAAAACTCAAAGACTTAGATAATAATATATAAAAATCTGAAATTAAAATAGAGGAAATTATTAAAAAAAAAACACTCATAAACTTGGAATAATAATATAAAAAAGGAAGGACCCAGGGCACTAGGCAGAGAGCTGAGTTGAAGTGCGTCTGGGCTTTCTCTAGGTGCACCTAAGGTCATGTCCAGCCCGCTTAATTTTTTTAAAAAAGAATTCAACCATGAATGACACGTCGTTCATGCATCATACTTGGAAAGGAGCTTTCTGAGTTTGACATGAAACCGCCATGAACTTGTAAAGCAAGCTCAATCCTAGCTTCCAGGCATCATAATTGCAGGCATAAACGCAGGGGGCGTTTCTTGTAATACATCTTTTGTCAGCTTAGATCGTCAATATGATGCAAGAGAGAAGATCCATAAAATCATTCTTCCAACCAGGTCATGAGTTGATCTGTTGACTGGGATGGTTTTAGCAACATTCATTTTAGATGACCCATTTAATTTGATTTTTGTTAAATAAGAATTATTGTTAATTAGCTTGGTCCGTAAATCAAGTGCTTGTGTGTGCAATCTTCTGCATAAAAATTCATTGAAATAACTGGCCATGGATTAAATGAAACAGAAAATGCGAAAAGAGGCCATATATCATTTCGTTCAAACAATGCTTCCCCTAAAATATGTACATTCCATCATATTGCATGCATACACATAACAGGGAAAGGCTCTAAATATTATGGCATCAATCTCTCCACAGTAACACAACGCTACTAATCTTTCCGGTTTATTCTTCTAAGCAAGCATCTCTACTCCTTAATCAATGGAAGACTGGATCCTGCACACATGATGAACAAGAACAAATTATTAATTAATGTGAGGAGAAATTCAATTCACTTTACCAAAAAAAGGAGGAGGAAAAGAGAGAAGCCAGTCGTTTACTTGTCACAGTCGATTTGGGGTAAGAAGGGCACGGGGACAGGAACTTTGCACACATCAGGAAGTTCCTTAGCTCTGGTAGGATCAACCTTGTAAGTAAGAGATGCGCTCTTTAAGCATTTACAGAGGTCCCTACGGTCTTGTGTAGTGGTAGCATGTTGACTCACCCATCCCACAGCTTCGCAGCAAGCAAGAGATGGCAATGGGGCAGTAATAGTCAAGAATGGGAGGCAGTTGAGCAATTTAGACATGGCTTCTGAGCAAAGGTCGTTAGCCACGCTTGTGATTCCACTCCAAAAAGAAAGCGTTAGCCAAAAAGCAATCACGGTCACCACTATTTTCTTCTCCATCTCTCTTCACTCTCTAGACTACTGCTACTTACCTGTATGATCAACTGGGCTTGCTTGGTGCTGAATGCTCTGCACAAGCTGCCTGTTTATAATGCAGTAAGCCCACAGGATAACACTGGTCAGTGTGCATGGAGTTGCTTTTACACACTTTTTCTTTCTTTCTGGTTTTGGATTTGAGTGAAAGTGGTTCGATTTTCAATTTCCAAAGCCTGATTAATTAACTAGTTGACAAAGTGTTTAATGTGTTTCAACTGCTTTAACACTTTTTTACTTCGAATTTCCTCCGGCCATTTGCCTTTCAGGGTGTCATGGATTCTGGTTTTAATGTTGTTTGGATTTCACCTTAGAATGTGCATGTATATTCTTTCAAGTTTTCAAGCTGTTGTGTAACTGCAAATGGTTCCAACAATTATATTTTTATAGGTGATTTATGGCAATCAGTTTCACTTATTTTGTTTGTATTATTACAATACATGTCATTGGACTATTTTAAATGGGATTTATTTCATAGAGAAATTTGATGATCATCATCTCAAGAATAACTCTAATATTTGATTAGATAACTATGATATAAGTTTAATATTGTAGAGTAAGTGATTTTTTTAAAATATTTTTTATTTAAAAATATATTAAATAATTTTTTTAATTTTTAATATCAATACATTAAAATCATCATAAATTTAATACTAAAAAAACTAATTCAATGCTTTTTTGAAGTAAAATAAATTTTTCAAACATAATTATAAATATAAAAACAAAAACAAACCAGCTCAATTGACAAATATTATATGTCATCACTAATATGATTTAAAAAAATATAAACTGTATACGATAATAAAAATAAAAATCACATCAACTCTCATTATAATTGGTATGATTTATGCTATGCAAAAAATAAAAATCATATATAGAAATAAAAATATAAGTCATGTACGAGTAAATATTTTATTTGATCTCTCTATCAAAAAAAAAAAACTGCATCAAAGGGTATTATATTATAATTTATTATTTCACAATGATTATCATAGAGTTATTTCGGATTGCATGTTTCTCAAGGGGGTAAAAGCAAAGAAAGAAAAGAATCTCAAGGAGGAAGGAAAAGATTGGAACAGCAAATTCATTGAGAAGTTTAGAAATTTTGAAGGTTCCAAAATGAAAATAGTGGGCCAAGTATCCCCAATCGTGAAAAGTTTAACTGTTAAATTCTGTGTTCACTGGTTTTCTTCCATGGTGAATGAAGGGAGAAAAACAGACGATATATATCTAATCAATGTAGCTTTCGAAAAAGAGTTTCGCACAATATGTACAAACACTACATGCTGTAAGGATGAGAACAAAGCGATTGATTCATAGCCAAAAAAAGGACAAAGAATCGGTATCTCTAGCAGCATACCTCAATTTTTTATACTGAATTTAGCTTTTTCATTGGCTTTTGTAAACTTTGTAAGAATCGATTACTTATTGTGTCAGACATTGCCAGCAGGTTCCTATACGTCTTGAAATCAAAAGAACCCCACCCCAAGCTAAAATCCTTTGATCTCCACGGCAAAATCAGCCAGTACTTTGCCATCACCTGCTCCATCAATGGCTGTAAGTGATCTCGCAGCTAAAATATATTACTCAGTTCTCTTTTTCTTGATCCTTTTTTCCCTGTTTTAAAGATGTTTTTTGATGTCTCGTCTCTAGGTTTGTTTTTCTTGTTCAACTTGCTCTATGTCGGATCATCTTTGCTTGAACTGGTATTTTGTAATGAGATGATTTCTCCCATCTATCCTGTGTTATCTTGCAATAGCTTTGCTGACGCAACTATTATTATTAATCATCTCTATATCAATCTATTATTATTACGGAAAATTAGGATATGATAATAGCCTTGTTGACGCAACTCGTAGTGATCTTTCCTAAGGTTTCTCATGCCAGTTTCTACGCGTTATGTGTCATCTGTGAACAGTATAACAACCTGCTATGTTAATTTGAAGCCTTAAAGAATATAAATACATTGGTGTTACTGAGATTGAATTTATCAAGTGTGTATCTGCACAAAATTTTCCCATTCTTACACATGATTCTGTCACAGCAACGTCACCATGTCCCCAAGTTTGGTGGCTGGGATAATGATAATATTCCATACACTGCCTACTTCGACACTGCACGCAAGGAAAAATCCGGCATGAGGATGAACCCAAATGATCCGGAGGAGAATCCAGAGGCCTTCATGCATGCTAGAGGGGGCATGGAAGATGATGTTGATTTCTCTTCTGGCGCCTATCAGGGAATTACTGCAGAACATCACAACATTGTTCGGAGACTCGAAGGGCACAATGCACACGGGACAAAATCTGCTAATGATCATCAGAAGAGTGCAAGCCACAATAGCATCACATCAGAATCAGGAAGTGAGAAGAGTAGTTCCGAGGGAAATAAAGCCTTATCTTCATCGAGACATTTTAGACAGAGAAGTAGAAGCACTCATTCAACTAATCATGATGGCGTAAGCCTTCTTTAATTCCTAGCAAAACTATTAAGCATTACTGTTTTCTTCTTTTCAGCATCTTTATATTGTATGCAGTCGTTCTGCTGCTGCTAACTTTTTTCTTTTTTGAAATTTTGTTGGGTTAGTACAAAAATCCTCCTCACCTATTACTTAAAAATTGTTGTGCATGTTCGAATTGTAATCATCAATGCGTATTGTATAAAAGAAAGATAGACACAAGGAAAAAAAGAGAGAGAAATGACAGAAAATTAGAAAAAATGATTTTTAATGCAGAGAGAGATTTTTACTGTCACTTAAATTTAATTTTCTTGAGTTCAATGGGGATGACAGCATCAGAGGGCAGCATCAATTCCCAAATTTGGAGCATGGGATGAAACAGATCCAAAGTCAGGTGAAGGTTTTACTGTGGTTTTCAACAGAGTGAAAGAGGAGAGACAAATTGCATCAACCACATTTCCTTCTGTGCCAACCCAACCAGTGAATCGTCAAACTAGTCAAAGAAACCAAGGAAGTTCTTCCTCTCTATCAAAGGTATGCACTGCGTATGATCAACTCCATGCCATATAACCTGTAAAATATTCTGCAGCATGCAGCCCAAGCACCAGGTATTGAAGAAGTTTTATGCTGCCTTTTCTAAGATAATTTCAAATCTAATAATCTTTTAAAATAAACCCTTATGAACTTCAATGTTCTCCTCTTCTATGCTTCCATTTTCTGTCTCGTTTATGAGAACAATACTACTATCATGCAGTTCTGTTGCTGTTTCTTTCCGCGAGGGAAATGAGTGACCAGATGGCTACCTCAGCTTCTTACAACCTTTGCTTAAGATCTGGAGATACTTCATTTGATGGCATGCAGCAATGGTTTCTCACAACAGTGCCCTTTGTCCGAGGACTCTAGAAATTTGGGGTTTTTATTCTTTGTAGCATTACATTAACATTGTTCCTTATTAATATGGAAAAAGAGAAGAAAAAAACAAGAATCTTGGTTTTTGCTCCTTGTATGAACTTCGATTACAGCTAGCTCTAATTTCTGCAGGTAAAATAGAAGTTCGATCTATCATTTTCACGTCGTCAAGTGCTTGGTCGCCCTTTACTTTAATTTCTTCTTAGTTATTTTTCGCAAATGAATATTGTTAGGAGATCCAAACATTCAAACACACACAAATTTACGTGGTTCGGCAACTTGCCTACTCCACGGAGCTACTGGTTTGTATTAATCAAGCTCAAAAGCAATACAAACAAGAAAACAAGGAGGAGGAGAAAACTTCTCAACTCAACTCAACTCTCACCCTTAGCTCTCTCTCTGTGTTTCTCTCTATTTCGTGCTCTATCTCAGCTATCAATGCACATCTATTTATAGCTGATGAGGGAGATGATTGTTCAACAATGGTGGGCAAGTTAGGCACCTACCATTTGACTATGACTTCAACCATGGCTGCCACCAACCATGGCTG
>SRLM01000649.1:134906-234306 GCA_015708895.1 Populus ilicifolia | reverse complement strand
GGCGCGTGCGGGCATGCAGGACGTCGGAGTTTCGTCGGGGTTTCACCAGTGGATTCCTCTCGTCGTCCTCGTCACGGTGGTATCTTCAAAAATACGTTTGGATAACTTTGATTTTTTGAGTTTGGATCAAACACCCTCTTTTTCAAGAACTTTCAAGAACAGGCTCTGATACCAGTTGTTAGGAGATCCAAACATTCAAACACACACAAATTTACGTGGTTCGGCAACTTGCCTACTCCACGGAGCTACTGGTTTGTATTAATCAAGCTCAAAAGCAATACAAACAAGAAAACAAGGAGGAGGAGAAAACTTCTCAACTCAACTCTCACCCTTAGCTCTCTCTCTGTGTTTCTCTCTATTTCGTGCTCTATCTCAGCTATCAATGCACATCTATTTATAGCTGATGAGGGAGATGATTGTTCAACAATGGTGGGCAAGTTAGGCACCTACCATTTGACTATGACTTCAACCATGGCTGCCACCAACCATGGCTGCCACCAACCATGGCTGCCACCGTCCATTTGTGTCCACACACATAACAAATATAATGAGACAATTTCCTATAGTGTAAGCCTTTGAAAATGTCTTGTCCTTTCCATTTATTCTGTTTTTCTGGCGGAGAAGATTTAGGTTTGAATTCTTAAGGGATCTTCTAACCATATAATATATGGTGTAAAATCTAGCCCGGTCATTACTGTAAAAGGGAACCAATTTATAAGATTGTAGGGTAGTCAATTCATGTTAATTTCTTTTTTTAATCAAAATAATATTATTTTATTTAAAAAAAAAAAGTATTAATATTGATNAATTTATAAGATTGTAGGGTAGTCAATTCATGTTAATTTCTTTTTTTAATCAAAATAATATTATTTTATTTAAAAAAAAAAGTATTAATATTGATTTAATCAAATCAAGCTTGACCCTTATGAAGTGAATTAGATTATTAATGAACCGTGTTTGGTTAGGTTAATGTATCTTTATGACCAAACTAAAATGTAGCCAAAATTGATTTTCAGCCCGTTGGACTAAGCTAGGCTAAATATAATAACTAGATCTAGGAGTGTTGTTTGGATTACAAGTTAAGCTTGTTTAGGGTTTATCTGACATCCAAAACTTTATTTCTTTTATTTTATATTTTATAGTTTTCGTGAAGAGGGAGAAATTCATTGAATTTCAATGATATAGAAAAAATTATGAATTAACAGTCATTTTAACCATCAAAATAATTAATAATAATGTCAATTATGTTCATTGATGTGAGAGTTTTCATTGGGTCTTTTTTCATTTTTCAATTGTCTTAAAAATTAAATTTAATATGTTAATTTTTTGGAATTTTTTTATGTTAGGAAAAGGTATGAATAAGTTATCATCATATCATCGATAATTTTGTTTCAAAAAATACTAGGGCAACTTATCATCGGCTCCTTAAATGATAATAATAATAATAATAATAATAATAATAATAATAGTAATAATAAAAAAGAGAGAGAGAGAGAGAGACCCTAGAGCGGCAGCTTGTGCTTCTTTTATTGCTTCGTTTAGGACCTCCTCCTTTCAAGCATTTACACTTGTTAAGAAATACTAACGTGCACGTGATGCATGTGAGCAATTAACATGCTAATCCAATGAGCTCCAACATTAATTCATTCTCCTTCCACTCATATATATGTTGTGAATCAAATTAATTCCGTCTAAGCTTTCTACTTGATAACCAAAGATGTTTAGGTCTTGCTGTTCTTCCCAAGACCACCTTCACTTCTATGCCTATCTATTCCCTCTAACCTTTATGGTCTATCAATCTGAGAAATCATTGTCCGAACGCATTTTTTAAAAAAAAAATAGAAAATAACACTTAAATTCTTAGCATATGCTATAGAGTTTTTCTTTTTGGGGTTAACTATAGAAATACTAGCTATCAATGTTGCTACCATTCATATCAATCTTACCCTTGATCTTATGTAAGGTTTTCAATTCTAATCTCTTCCATATACTATATATATACACCCATATATATCCACTAACAAAAATCATTGAAAACCCGGGCAAAAGCTCTTGAATTTAAAACAATAATTATGATAGAAAGAAATATATTACGTGATTTAATCCAAACTCTTTGAAAATACAAGGTTATGCAGTTAAAATGTAATCAAAAGGAAAGGGAAAATCTGAATCTCATTCAAATTCAAAATTAAAAGCAAGTTAATTAAATTGAGATTTTCAGGTTTTAATTTTTTTTCAGTCGAATCTTTTGCTATCGTTAATCACGTTTATCCCACACTAAATGAATTAATAGACCTTTGAATTCTGAAGTTGCCATATAGGCATTGAAGGGAATATTTTAATTTATAGTTAATCCATTTTATTTTATTTTTATTAGCTCCTCGATCCTATCAACGTGCATGAAGTATTTGTTAGGTGATACTAACATGCGGATGATTTTTTTTTTTTAGATTAACGTGGGTGTCTGGGCCAGCTTTCGCGCACCACGACTAATCTCACGGGCCCTGAAGTTAACGACCATGTAAGCCTCCAGTGGCCATCATATGAGCAACTAAGGACTCGAACCTAAGACCACAGAGGGAGCAAACTCCTTGATCCCAAGTCCTTACTATTTGGCCACCATCTAGATGGTTTAACATGCGGATGATTAATTGTATATGTGATGGTTAACATGCTAATCAAATGAGCTTCAACATTAATTCATTCACGTTCTATTCAACATACATATATATATATATATATATATATATATGTTGCGGAGCAAATTCACCCTTGCAAGTCGTGTTGTTCTTGCCAAGACTACATCTATGCCTATTTATTCCAAGCATTAATTAATCTTTGGGGTGCCTCAATCAATTTATGACTATTGACAAATTAATGAGTGTCCAAACACATAACTTTTTTGTTTATTGAGAGATATAAACACTTAAATTATGTTTTTAGAATTAAATAAAAAAATTTAAAATAATTAAGATAATTAATGGTAACAACAACACATTCATGAGAAAATATATAGCCTAGCTGATCTTTCATGAAATATAATGTTATAAGGATGATGTCATTTAAAAAAAAAAAAAACATAACTAATCCTTTATATGAATATCTTAGAATTTTTAGTTATTTTTAATCACTGGATGATGACATTTAATTTTTCTTAATATTACTTTTACTCTTTAATTTTAGAGAGTTTCTGTGTGTGACAAATTGTTAGGATATGGTATGCATTTTTTGGGTTATCAGTAAGAATATTTTATATATAAAATTTCATTTATTGAAATATTATATATATATATATATGTATAAATAAAAACAGCAATCATGATATTATCAAAGCAATATCACCATTAATTTCGAAACCATAGAAATTTTATATAAAAAGAGACTGTATTATTTCAATAATTTTCTTTCTTTCTTTATTATTTTATTACATATTGTGTTGTTTATAAAATTGCTTGGACATCTGTAATGAGCTAGGAAAGGCTCTAAGATATCTTGGCACCACGCCTCCATGCAGTTTATTCCTTTAGTATTAAGCAGACATCTCAATTTACTCCTCATCAGCAGCTTTAATTTATCCTGCCCGTCACAAAGAAAATAGATCAAATATATTAGCAGGCAGGCAGAGACCATGAGAATTAAATTAAACATTTAAATATAAATTCCTGGAATATTTAAAGAAGCAAAATGAATGAATGAATAAATAAAGAGAAATAATATCAATGTTTACCTGTCACAGTCTATTTTATCTGGTATGAGAGGCACCGGGAGCTGGACTTTGCACAGGCGAGGGATTGCTTTGGCTCTATCGAGGATAACGCCCTTGTGCTTCAAATCTTCTACCTTTAAACATTTACAGAGTTCCCTTTTGTCTTCCCTCTTGATAGCATGCTGACTTAGCCATTTTAGAGATTTACAACACTTAGCATCAGGTGATGAGACACTACCCATCAAGAACGGGGCGCAGTTAAGCAATCCAGGCAAGCCTGTGCATGCATCGCTGCCATGGACAGAGTTTGCACTCGCAAGCACAGTCACTGCCCAGAAAACAGAATACAACCCCATCTTTCTTTGTTCAGAGAAAGGTGCTAATTGCCTTTATGAACTTTGGTTGGCTGGACTTGATGCTTTGCCTCTTTCTCAGGCATGCGTATCCTCTGTGTTTTTATACTGCTGTTTGTTACCAACAAGCAAAACCTATTCCTTGGATTTATACATGTAGTGTTATCGATGTTGCAAACACTAAACACCCAAGTATTTAACTTTCCAAGCTATTAATTATTGATATTCAACATTCTTCAACACGTACTAATTGAATTCTGAATACATAACAGATTATAACCTCACACTATTATTCTAATTAACTAATTCAATAAATATTATATACACAAATATTTTTTTTTTAATGATTCCTACTTAGATTAGGATTTCAACTGATATCTCCATAATTTATCTCTTAAATTAATATTCTTAAACACTTCACTTAATAATGTTAACTCTTCTTTGATCAAGTTTTTTTTTTCTAAAATGCAAACACCAAGTAATTTTCTGTTCTTATAGATTTGCACGTAGAAGTGATGATTTTACATCCAAGTAGAAGATAGACCATAAATTTTAAGCTATAAATTTTAAGCTGTCAAAGTAATAATCAATTTAATTATATTATGCCTTACAATCAAAGCAAAGACTTCTTTATAATTATATTTCACTTTTACTTGCAATCTTTAGCTAACAAACATATTAATTTAATAACCTAATTTTTTTCACAATTCTTTAATATCATAATCTTTTTTATTGTTCTTCTAGATCTTATAGATAGATAGATCTTAGAGAACTTTTTGTTTATTATATGTATATTTATGTTCACAAATAAAATTATCTTGAGGAAGGCATATAAGCTAAAAAAAAAATAAGGATTAGTCGACTAAATATAAACTAGAGACTAAATGTTGATATACCTCACAACAATATATTTTTGTTACCATGAGGTATATTGGCAATCGCATATCATTTGATTCATTTTTACATGAATATCAATACATTAGTCAAAATGTAGTTATTTTTAAAAATAAAATATTTGTTATGCTTAATATTTTAAATTTGATTTATATCTATCTTAATTTTACTTTTTATTTAAGCAATTTTTTCTTTATAAAATTGCCTAAAGCCTGTACTTTTTTGAATTCATTAGTAAAAATTATGTCAGTTTAGATATTGTTATTCATGGTATTGATTTGATTTGATTTGATATCATCAAGATAGAATTCATCCCATCAAATTTAGAGATGCAAGATTTCTCATTTCTTATGGGATTAAATCCCAAATTATTGTGAAGTAAAGAAAAATGAAACGATGAGATTATGAAAGTAAATATTCTCATATTTATTGCTACTGCATTGTTCATTCTAATTCTTACTATTTTCTTGAAAATAAAGGAAAAACCCCTTTATTATTCGTTAAATGGAATCTATATATTGATTTTTTTTCATGATTTTTGATGAACTGCATGCATTAAAAGGTGCCTATATGGTTTTTAAGGGATAAAATTTGATCCTAATCAACCGACTTTATCAGAAAAAGATTACTTTTTTAAAACAAGATATTAATAGTAAGATCTCAAATTATCTTATCATTTTTAATCGGCATGATATTTGTCAACTTCACTATTATTTTTCAAAAAAAAAATTTCATACACCAATGATCTTATGGTTATTTTAGAAACTTCATCAACTCTCAAGTGTTGTTTTACTCATTGATATATTAATTTCATCGTTTATAGTCTTTTGCCACCTTGTTTCTTTAAAAATGTCTTTGAAAGTCGCAATATCATAATACAAAAATAAAACAAAATTATTAAATGGGTCATAGACTAATCCATTTTTGTTATCTTATAACCACTCATCCAAGTAATTTTTTCTAACAATTATTATGATATTTAATTAATAAAATTGCTTTTATCATCCACTAATTGTACTTTGATCATCCATTAATTGTGATGCATCCTTCACAACTTATTTTATTATTATTATTATTATTATCTAAATTCATTAGAATATTTTATTTAACAATATTATTACTCCATGTCTATAATCAGTTTCATTAAAAACAACACCTCAACTAAAATCAATTTTTTTGGTGTTAGGATTATATAGTTTATAAAATTTTGAATAATCACTAACATTAAAAAAATATATAATTTTCTCCTAATCATCAAACTTTTTTCCTTTTTTGGTTGGAATATAGGCTTAAACAATGCACCAAACAATCTTGACATGATCTATTGCCAGCCTTCGTCAACTTGAAGCTTTATTTGGTATGTTGTTTTTTAAAAGCACGTTTATGACTTTTATTTAAAATATGAATCCTCCAATTTACCACATAAAGCCAATAAGTTTTTAGTAAGTCCCTTCTCATTAAAAAAAAACTTCATATAATATCCATAATAGTACCTCTAAAATAGTGATTTATACCTCTTAAAGCTTCAAAAACTTTTTTGCAGAAATTAAACCCATTTTGTTATTGTAATCATTAATGAAGGTGATTACATATCTTTTACTTGCATTAGAAAATGGAGTTATTATCCCACAAATATCAAAATGAACAAACTCAAAAGTTTCCTTGCTCTCCATGATTTTTATGGTTGTTGTTGTTACTACCGCAAGATGGTTGCTTTTTATGCCTTGGAAGGTCTCTACTGCTACTGCTGTTGCAATTTCAAGGATGATATGTTGCCTTGAAGATTGCTACAGATGTTGTGTTTTTCTACTGTGTATGACGACAACAGGTACTGCCAAAGAAGAAAACTTTGCTAGAATTTTTATGTTTGAGATATGTCTATTTGTGAACAATATGCTGCTATAATTTTTGCACATGTGAAGGAGTTGCTGCTCAAAAAGACTGTTGTAGCTTCAACTTCATTAAGTTATTGTTTCGTGTCAGTTCTGCTAATTTATATTTTAGTCGTTATGTCTACTGTGTTTAGAGGTTTGTTATAAAATAAAATTAATGATTTTTCTGATGTTATTGTGTGGTGTTGTTGCAAAGAAGTTTTTGCTATTACAAGAGACTGCCAATGAGTCTAGTTTTGCTATTGTCGTAAGAGAAAGGCTGATGCGTTTTTTTTTCTCTCTCTCTCTTGTATCTATTTAATTTTATGTTTTAAAAATATTTTAAAAAAATAAAAAAAAATTATTATTTTTATTTTAAATTAATATTTTTTTAAGTTTTTAGATTATTTTATTACTAATATTAAAATTAATTTTTAAAAAATAAAATATATTTTATTACAAGATTTCACAGTTTTACCGATGAAAATATTCTATCGGTGTGTGATTACCAGTTCGTCGGTGATTTATTTACCGACGTCTTCACCGACGATTATATTCATTGGCTTTCCTTTCATCGGTAATTCCATATTTCATCGCTATATCAGTCGGAAACACAAAAAAACCATTTGTCGATGGTTTTATAGACAAAATTTGTGCGCCAAAAAAAAATTTTCCCTCTTGAAATATACCAACAAAATTTATTTTATCACTAATATCATGATTACTAACAGCCACACACTGTCAGGAAATTTGTCGGTAATTATGGCAACTACTGTCAAATGCTGACGGATTCATTCCGTCAGTAAAGCTGTCGGTTAATGTATGAAATATCGATCGAATATATCCGTTTGTAAATACATCGGTAAATGCCAACAGATTCATTATGTCGGTAAAACTCTTTGTAATAGTTTTTTTCTAAATTTGTTTTTAAAAAATTATATAAATTAATAGTAATAAAAACCAATTATGCAAATAAAATTTATATTAAACATCAAAAACAAAAAAAATCAAAGTTAAGTAATATTCATTACAAACTAAATGTATTTGAAAAAAATATTAAATAAAATTTTAAAGGTAAATAATGTTTATTACAAATTAATATAAAGGTGAAGCAGGAGAAAGAGGAGGTCTTGGAGGAGAAGACTGGTAGTTATGTAGCCAAAAAGGACTAGGTGTATATGTTTCACTCTGTGTTGCCATGTTTATGATCATTTTGTGAAGCTGTTCATAAGCCACCTTTTTGTTGTTCATATTCTGTTCTTTGTTGTGCATGAGACACTTTGAGTTGTGTGTACTCTGTTAATAGGTAATCATATTTTTTGTTAAGCTGAACTATGTGCTGTTGTAAGGCTACGAACTTCTTAAATTGAAAGCTCGATATTGATTGGGAGCTTCAAACGGTTGAAACATTACAGGCTGACTGCAAGTTTTGGCTATAATGTTAGAGAGTCATAAGCCTGATTTTTATCGGGTCCACCTGACGATCCAACCTTCGTCTACAAATCAGGATTGAATTTCGGATGAGTATAAATATTGTCCTCGTATCTCTTCCTCAACCGATACTAAAATCTTAAATTATGTTATTCTGATTAAATAAGGATTTTTTTCAATAAAAAATTCCTATTTTTCTTTGGATAACAAGTCTTGATCTATCTCTTAGAAAAGAAAATAAAATATGGATGCATTCAACTTCTGATAAGGCTACATTTAAAAGTAATTAACTTATTTATGAGAATAAATTTCATAATATAAATTACTTGGAAAATATATTTTAATTTATGTTTTAACGTAAAAATTAATCCTTTTTTAAAATTCAATTTTCCAAGAAAACAAATTGTTTTTTAGCTAGATAACTATAATTGGTTAATTGATTTGATCTATTTATTATTTCAGCGTACATGAAAATAAAAAAAAATGAAAAAGAAAAAAACCATTTAGTGTGAGTATACAGAGTATATTTGTTAAGAAATACTAACGTGCACGTGAATTTAGTCAATGAGAGTACTTAACATGCTAATCCAATTAGCTTTAACATTAATTTATTGATATTTATTTTTGTGTTTTTTTAAAAAAAATAAAAAAATTTAATTTTTTAATTTTTCTTACTTAAAATTAATATTTTTTTGGTTTTTTTAGATTATTTTGAAGCATGAATTTCAAAAATAATTTTTTAAAAATAAAAAAATATTATTTTATTACTTAACAATAATATTTTTTAGTATTTTTATATCATTTTGAAGCATGAATTTCAAAAATAATTTTGTTTAAAAAATAAAAAAAAACACTATTTTAATATATTTTTAAATAAAAATACTTTAAAAAATAATTACAGCAACACCACTCCTTGCTGTAGCTTTTATCCTATCCATCACAAAGAAAAATAGATTATTAGGAATGAGGTAGAAATTAGAGTGATTATTTTTTTTTGTTTGGTTTGGTTTTTTTTTTAAAATAATTAAATTAAATTTAAAAATTATAAAAAAGTTCTCCTAGCTCAGGTGGACGTCATAGAAGGAAGAGGGGAATGAGATCTCTAATGGAGGTAAAGTAATTGGAATAGAAAAAAGATTGACCTCACGTGATCGGATCAGAGAAGCTGCTGCTAGTTCCGGTGATGAAATTATATGAAATAAATAAAGTTTAGATTTTATTTCTCCCATAGCAATCGGGTTTTTGCCATCTTTCAACTCATTCGACATCATTTTCATTCGATGTATTCCCATCCATTAAAGAAGAGGAAGAGACTTACATCATGGAGACTTGTTTCGGTTTAGTTTTTTAAAATAAAAAATAATTTAAATTGATTTAATTTAGTTTGATTTTTTTATTTTAGTTTAGTTCAGATTAATTTGATTTTTTAATTTCAAGTTTATAAAATCAAAATTAAATTTAATTGATTGTTTTTTTTTAAAAAAATTAATTAGTTTAATTAATTTTTTTATAATTTGATTTATAATTTTTTTTTAAATTTTTTCAATTTAATTAATTTTTAAATTTTTTTCCTCACCTGATGATAATTAAATCAAGGAGGGCCTCTCCTGTACACACGAGAGTGGAGGATATCCTTGGATTAATTTATATATCAGCTGGAATTATTATTATTTTCAAATAGTTTTAAGGGAAATAATGATTTCGACTTTCAAGGTTTACATTAAAAAGAAGTGAGAATTATTCTTTATTTTCTTTTCCTTAAATAACATTCAATCTATCTAGTCATGATTTTATTTTATTTATTTAAAAAGCAATGCTTCTGATAACATGATATACTTTTATTGAAAAAAAATACATGAATAAATGAAAAAAAGTCTTGAGATGGAAGAGATACATGTTTTCTATTTAATTAAAATTCTTGCACTTTTTAGAAATATTTATTTCAATTTTGTTTAGTGTTTTCCTCAAAAAACATTCTACTAATAAAAAACATGTTTCTGTAATATATATATATATATATATAAAGAAAAGAAAAGGAAACTTTTCCTAATAAAATATGTTTTTTCTCTAAAATTTAAAATATTTTATTTTTCAAAAATTATTTATTTTAATTACAACAAAACTAAATAAAAATATATTTTCAAGACTAGCTTATGACATGGGTTAGGAAAATAACTAGTTTTTGTCTAAAACAAGTTATTAAGCTGAAAAATGATAGGAAAACTCCTATTCAAAATTATCTCTAGATTTGCATTTTTTCCAAGGTGTAGATTTATTCTGAGAAAAAAATATATATTTTTTTCACTGTCCACTTTGTAAAAACTTGCATTTGAATACAACTTTTTTCTCCATTTTTATTTTTACATATCCACATAAAATTAGAATAATAATTCCAAAATAATAATTCACCACTAAACAACTCCCATATAACTTTAATTTGAGAACATAAATATGTTTATATTTTATTGTATTAATAAATAATCAATCAAATTAACTAATAATTAAAAAATTACAATTATTAAACCAGACTACATCCACAAATAATTTACGAAATCCATAATACAAAATTTAATTAATATCAAACTTTAATTAAAAAACACTAATTTTTATAAACTCAATTGACTTGCATGTTTATTTTTAATTCAACTAACTTATTAAACCTAGTATATTATATTTTTTATATTTTAATTAATTTAGTTAATTTAATTTTTAAAATAAAAAATTAATTGAGGTTTACCCGATGATATGCCAGCCACCCCCAGGCTCGAGTTTTCTTTTTCAACGGGGAATAGACACGTGGCGGGACCAAACAATTATTTCTGATCCTCGTATTTTCAAATTTCAAATGCCATTCACGATAGTTTTTACTTCTTTCTAGATCCAACTGGTAGGAAGCCCCACGAGCCCACAATATTGAATCATTGATAACATGCCAAACCGACGGCGTCTGTTCTCTGACAAATACCCTATAAAACGACGACGCTCCCGAAAATACCTCAGCGCCAATCCAAATAATAATAATAATAAAAAAAACCATTTAAATTTCAAATTCCCGGCTCTCTCGCTTTAAATTTTGAGAATCCCAAAACATTTTTCTTCTAAATTTAATAATTATTAAAAAGTAATAATAATTAAAACAACTGCTACCAGCAGTAGCAAGCAACCCTCACTTCCCTTGAAAGAAGAGCAGAGCAGCAGCAGTTTCTCTTGCAAGCATTCGAAAATCCAAGAAGAAGAAGGAATGGAGGAGATAGGGAAAAGTGCAGGCAGTTCCTTCTCAAAAGAACAGCAACAGATCTACAAAGAATGGTTCAATTTAGCCGATTCAGGTTTTATTTGATCCCTTCCTTTTCTTTCTCTTTTCATTTCAATCCCTAAATTACTAATTTGTAGATGGAGATGGCCGCCTTACTGGAAATGACGCTACCAAGTTTTTCTCCATGTCCAATCTTTCTCGCCAACAACTTAAACAAGTACTAAAAACTTCAACCTTTTTTTTATTATTATTATTATCTGGAGTTGTTTAGGCTTTTTTTTATTAATTGATTAATTTAATTATTATGAAGGTTTGGGCACTGGCGGATTCGAAACGACAAGGGTTTCTAGGGTTTACAGAGTTTGTTACAGCAATGCAGGTCCTCCCATACTTCTAACCTTCCTTGCTTTCCCTTAATTAGTTAATTAAATCGCAAGAATCTGGATTAATTAATTGATTAATTGATTGCAGCTTGTTTCTCTGGCGCAAGCAGGGCATGAACTAACTCCTGATACTATTAAAACCGCATGTACGTTCAAATAAATTGATTTTCTACTCTTTTTTTTAGATTTTTTTTTAATTATTTAGCGGTTTTTAAAACCATAAGTTTGCGCTTTAAGTATTGTTTTTCTTTTTTCTTTTTAAATCTTGCAGCTAAAATGGAGGATGTGAAGCCGCCTTTGATGGATGGCATTGATGCCTTACTAGCTGTAAGTGGTCTGCTTTACCTTATTTTGTATGGTTGGATTACTGGGTTGAACTAAAAGATTTTTTTTTACGCAGAAAAATAAGAGTTCAAGGATTAGTGAGAGTGATATCAATGGTAAGTTGTTCTTTAACTTTGGTGTCACAAGCAGCATTGATTGTTGGTTAATTTGATTTGTGGTCATAATGTAGGATCCACGCAGCTAAGGCTACCAACAGGGAATCCTCAATTTGGTGCAAAATCATCAAGAAAGGTGAGTGACATGTAACAATATGCCATCATTTGTTAAAGAAAATATGACCTCTGTGCTTGGTTTGGTGTTGTTTTCTTCTCAGTTTGGCTATCGGCCCATTTTTTGTTGCCACCTTGTAATTTACACTGTTTAGGAATTGTGTCCTACACCTTGTGGCTACAGTTATCTTGCACTAGATTCTGATTTTGAAAGATGCCAATTTATCTCGTGACATGAGAAGCTCAACGTATTTCTATATCAAAGAATTCAAAAATGTATCGTTTACTTGTCTATATATAGTAGTGTGCTATTTGTTCTCATTTTTCCCGCAATGGATATTTGCATGTTTATTTATTTTTGAATGAGTTCCCTTTTTTGCTCAGATGCCGCTCAATGCAGTTACATCAATTATTGATGGCTTAAAGCGATTGTATATAGAAAAGCTAAAGCCATTGGAAGCAACCTATCGTTTTAATGACTTTGTTTCCCCATTGTTGGTGAGTAGTTGAGCAGACACTTAATATGTTTTATTGTTATTTCAACATTGATAATTCTATGTGATTTTGAAAATTATGATATTCCCATTTTTTTTTTTTTTACCAAAGTCATAAGCACCAAGTACAAATGATATATGATGCCATGGCAAGCTAAAAAGGGTTAAATGTCTGTTTATTCTCTGTCTTGGTCATAAATCAACTGGTATCATAGCTTCTCAACTCCCACACAAATACTACTTGGGGATATCGTGTTAATTGAGGTGCAAGACTCTTGTTTGCATTATAGTGGTTGATTAATTGCACTAAAGGGATTGGCTATTATTGGGCAGGCATTATCTGATTACCTTTGCACTATTTCCAAAATATTGATAATTGGATTAAACTAGTTAATTCTAATATAAATACAGTGATTAAAAGCTGATAGTTGGGTATTAATTTCTCGTAGTTGCTTATATCTTGTTTTCTTTCCTGTCTCTATTTTTTTCTCCCATTCTATTCCTTTCTTTAATGTTGCTTTGACCAATTGTTTTGCATTGATTTTCCAGACAACCAGTGATTTTGATGCTAGACCTATGGTTATGCTTTTGGGTCAGTATTCTACTGGGAAAACAACATTTATAAAACACTTGCTTAGATGTAACTATCCAGGTTTGTTTAGTACTTCCATTTGTCTTTTCTTTTCCTATTGGTAAATATTTCCAGTCATCAATGAAAAAAAAATCTCGCTCATTTTTCTTTCTTTTTTTCTTTGCAGGAGCTCACATTGGACCAGAGCCGACAACTGACAGATTTGTTGTTGTAATGGTATAAGCATTTTCATGCTTTATGTATTCTTAAAGAAGGATTCAAATGGAGTAACAAAATATTTTATTTCAACATGGATGTGATCTGGAGTTGTTTGAACTTTGTTTTTTCATAGCTAGAATACTGAACTTGGGTGCAGATTTGAACTTTCTAAATCTGATTTCTTTGTTTGAGTTTGTAAAGTAGCTAATGTCTGTCTAAATGAAAAGGGATTTGTTATCTTTATGTATATGACTTCTCACATGTTTTTATATTCATGGCTTTTGCATTTTGTTAACATCTATCAAGCTCATTCCAATATGCCAAAAGCCTAGAAGTAACCCATTATTTTGAGTTGCTAACGATTCTTGTGATTTGATGACAATCATCAAGAACAGTTGCTTCATTTTATTTTCATGATATCATGGTTGTTTCCACTTGCTGATAGACTTTTTATGCTCAGTCTGGACATGATGAAAGGAGCATACCTGGGAATACTGTTGCTGTTCAAGCAGATATGCCATTTAGTGGCCTGACACATTTTGGAGGAGCATTTTTATCAAAGTTTGAGTGTGCACAAATGCCTCATCCAGTAAGTATGGTTTTGCGCTTATTTTTGGTAAGGCTGTTGTATGCTCTCCATTCTGTTATTTATCACCTTTACTCCTGCTGATGCACATGCAGTTGCTAGATGAAATCACAATTGTTGACACTCCTGGGGTTCTCTCTGGAGAGAAGCAACGAACACAAAGGAGTTATGATTTTACTGGGGTTATATCATGGTTTGCAGCAAAATGTGATCTGATTCTTCTTTTATTTGATCCTCATAAACTTGATATCAGTGATGAGTTTAAGCGAGTAATTGCATCTTTACGAGGCAATGATGACAAGATACGAGTTGTGTTGAACAAGGCTGACCAAGTTGATACACAGCAGGTTGGATGCTTGTTTTTCTTCCACCTTCACTTTTAAAAACTAAGTTTAACAGCTCCATATGACTTGCATATTTGTTGATGTTGTATAGTTGATGAGAGTTTATGGGGCACTAATGTGGTCACTTGGAAAAGTTTTGAACACCCCTGAAGTTATGCGTGTTTATATTGGGTATGTCCTTTCTCTTCACTATTTTTCATTTTTGCTGTTTAAATCTTATCTTCTCTTTAGACTACCACGCCACCGCCTTGCCCATTTCATTTGCTTTTGTCTATTCTTGTTGTTATATCCATGTGATTCATTTTTATCATCTTATTGCAAGATTGTTCTATTTGTTCAGTGTATTTGCAATGTCACTTAAGTTATGCTTGCATTTTTCACAGTTGTATATTTTAAGTTCATTAGTCCTTTGTTCATCTTGCAGCTCGTTCAATGACAAACCTATCAATGAAGAAACTGCCAGCCAAATGTTCTGTGAACTTTTTGAAAAAGAACAAAATGACCTTCTGATGGACTTGGTTGATATTCCTAAGAAAGCTTGTGATCGTCGAGTACGTGGTTTTTTTATCTTTTTTGGCTTATTCTCACATTCATATTTTTTATGTGATTTTCATTGTTTTGTGCATGAGGCTAATGGTTACCCTTGTCTTTGTATAATGTGTTCTTTGAATATCGGTAAATGTCATATTCTTGGGCAGTTATAATTTTATTCTAATTATGGTATTTGTATATTGTAGATCAATGAATTTGTAAAGCGTGCTAGAGCTGCTAAGATGCATGCCTACATAATTAGCCATCTCAAGAAGGAGATGCCTGCTATAATGGGCAAGGCTAAGACTCAACAACGTCTTATTGATAATCTCGAAGATGAATTTGCTAAGGTTTCTCTTTTGATCTTTTTTCTCTATTCGCCCTTCCATCTTTACATCATGTATGAACACCAACTTTTCTGTAAGCAGGTCCAGAGGGAATTTCATTTACCAGCTGGAGATTTTCCAAATGTAGAACACTTCAAAGAAGTCTTGAACGGTTACAGCATTGACAAATTTGAGAAACTGAAGCCTAAGATGATACAAGCTGTTGATGATATGCTTGGCTATGAAATCCCAGAGCTCTTGAAAAGTTTTAGGAATCCTTACGCGTAAAGTCCTATCCTCCAGGACAAAACCAGAATCGAAACAGAGCGATCAGATGAAGCTTGTTTGTTGCAAAAGTGCTATGCTTATGATGCTTGAGTAAATATATTTTATCACATTCTTGTTAATATACATTTGGAGCTTTCTGTATTTAGGGATCTGTTTGGATTTTAAGCATGTTTGTCAGTTTTTGAAAGTGATGATGCCTTGGCAAAAATTTGGATTTTGATCAAGCACAAGATAATTCCATGAATATCCTTTTATTGTTTTGGTTGATTGGATCTCAGGGCAGATGCGATTGTGCTCCCTTTTTGTCGTGAATTGAGTTGTTTACAATTTAAAATATAATTCAATCATCATCGTTGAATAGTATTAATTATTTAAGTGGTTTCACAACTTATATTTAATCAATCTGTTTCGAAATTCGTTTATAAATCGATGTCAATTTTAAATACTAATTTTTTTAATTGAAACACAATTAAAAATTAAAAAATTAATTTTTTTACTGTTCACGTTTCGTGAAGATATATGCAAAGTGACCCTATCGGTCATATAAGAAAGCTTAACATTTGTTTTAACTTGTAAAAGTAAAAAGTAGTAAAAACTGCTTTTGTAATATATGCTTTTCCATTGCAGTTGATCCTGTAAATATGATTTTTAAAAAATTATAAAAAATAATTTTAGTTGGGGTTGGTTTAAAAAATATATGTGTAGTTAAAACTATTGTTAAAATTAAAGTTAAATAAAAAATAATTTAATGTGTTTGGTTAAAAAAAAAATTTAAATTGAAGTTATAAAATAATTAAAAAATATTTTTAATTTAAATATTATAGATACAACTATTATTATTATATCATTAAATAAATAATATTGATATTAAATATTTATTATTATTTTATTAAACTATACGCATTGTCATCACATATAAAATTTATTTAACAATGACAATACTTTTCATGGTATCTTAAGCACGCAACAACAAAAACTGATTTTTTTTGTTACATCATCAAGCGATATCTTTTTAATTTTTTAAATAAAATACAATTAAAATAAAAATAAAAACTGAATTTTTTTAAATAGGTCAGACCTGACAAGAACATAATTGGAATTGTGATCAACTTCCACAAATGCTATGTTATCATGCGATATCCTTCTAATTTATGTAGTGTTATTAGATAATATTAAATACTAGTTTTTCAAGTAAAAATTATTTTTTAAAATAAAATTACAATTTTATTATGTATAAAATTCATTCGATAAGAACTACAGTTCTTATAATTTTTTGAGCATACAATAAAATTAGGTAAAATATTATCAGGAATAAAATTAAGATTATAGTATGAGTAAATTTAATTCACTTTAAACTATTTTTTTAACAATTAAAAAAATATTGTTGATATTCATGTGAATAGTACAAGTAAAATCAATTAATTGCATTAGTTTTTGAAAAAAAAACCAAACTTTTCATGTGAACAGTGTGAGTAAATTAATTCACCCACACTGATATTTCAAAATTAAAAAAATTATTCATTTTAGTGAATAATAAAATATGGCTCCACTGTTAATGTTTTTCCCAAACGAGAAGTAGTAAAATGCTACTTCTTCAAAACCTACGGTGCCATAGGGGTCCTACCCACAAAATATTTTTATTTTGATTATCAAATGTTTATTAACGTGGCTGTAGGTGAACCTCACCCAGAGCCATGTTACCAAACGAGCACTTAGAAGAAATATGAACACAAATGAATTTATAGTGTCCTTGTTTTGCCACGTGATGGTTTAAAAAAGTATTAAATTAATTTTTTTATATATAATTTTAACAAGGTGATACTAAAAATAAAATAAAGAAAATACTTTTTTAATATATTTTTAATTAAAAAATACCTTACATTACATTATCAAAAACATACTTAAAAATGAGACTCATTATAGCTTGGTCTAAATGGATTGAGTTTAATGAATTAAAAAGATCTATTTTGTAAATAAAGATTTTAAAATCAAACTTATCATTGACACTCAATCAAACTAGAATGGATTAATTAGATTAAATTGAGTTTATTTTTAAAAAACTAATTCATTAAAGAAAATTAAAGCTCATTAAAATTTCTAATACAATTTATTATAATAGTATAGTGATATAATTACCTCTTACTCGTTAAATCTTAACTAGGTATTAGGGATAATATGGTTTTATACCATAACACAATTGTTTTTTTTTTATATATAAATTGCATGGGGCTAAATTGGTCCTTTTTTTAATAAAAAGTGTTTTGATATTTTTAAAATAGTACAATGACTTTGATGTCTTTAAAGACAATCAATATAATTCTCTGACAAAGATTTCTTTGTTATTTTACATTGTTTTATCGTAAATTTAAAGCTTACTCATTAGTATTATTGTAATTAATATATATAATATATTATTTTCAAAAAATTATTAAAAAATACTTCATTTACTACCAAACATTTTTTTCTAGGGCTATGTTTAGAATGCCTTAAAGTAAAATGGTGATGCATGTGATTAACAAATGTTAGGAGATTTTTTTTACCTCTCTCCTCACTTATATTCAGCGCCAATTATTTTAAAAAATTAAATCAGCCCCTACAATTTTTTTTTATTACATTTGATCTATGCCTTTTATAATATTTTTTTTGAATAATTTATAAAAGTACAATTTATTTTTTTTAACTTCACCCTTATTATTTTTTAATCTATAAACAATATATCAAATTCCAAGTATTTTTTTAATTTTATTCTTTATAATTTCTTAATTTTTAAAATTTGACCTTTATTTTTTTATTGTTATTTGTTTGGTTCAAGATCATTTTATTTATTTTTTTAATTTTATCCTTCATGGGTTTTTTCTATTAAACTTTATCCCTATTTTTGTTGATATATGTTTTTCTTTCACAAGATTCTTTTATTAATATTTTTTTATAATGTTAATCTTTAAAATTAAATTAGTTTATAATTAAGCTTTTTTATTGAAGTCATGTCCATGATTTTATAGGTTGTAAATTTTAGAGATTTGACCAGGCTTAGAAAATTCACTCGAGTTTTATTTTCTTTCTTCTTTTTAAAATACTATTTTTTTATTATTTATCTTTTTATTTTGTTATTTTATTATAATTTATTTTTTATAGGGTTAGTCCTAGATTCATAATCAAAATCATTGGTTTCAAAGGTTAATATGATTTCATTGTTTTAAAAATTGATTTATTTTGATTTTATTATTTAATTTTTTATGAAATTATCTTAATTTTATTCTTGAAATTTGATAGTTCATTTGGTATAACATGAATTTTTTTAAATTTTTTTATAATTTTATTATTTGATATTGAGTTATTTAATATTTTAGATAAACTCATGTTTTATTATTTTTATATTATTTAATTTTAATTGAATGGATGACTTGAATATTAATTTTTTATCTTAATATTAAAAAAATTATTCAGGTAGAACATGGCTACAAATCTAGTAATTAATGCAAGAGGTACTTTTAGGGGTTAGACTCAAATAGTACAGCTTTGTATTTTTTTTAATAAAAAAGTGTTCATAGAAAAAGATTGGGCCAAAAAGTGAGGAAAAATATACGAAAGTGCTGCGTAAAAACAAAATGATTGATAGCGACTAGTGAGTGGCTTGCCGATATTTTGATTGTGTGTTTGCCTGTTTAGTTTCTCTACTCTCAATTGTATCTCACTTTGGTCCTCCTTCTATTGTTTATCCTTATATCATTCTTCTTCTTCTTTTTATTTATCTCACTTCTCTTTATTTCTATAATTATTCAGCCCTTTCATTAATTATATTGTGAAGGATATTGCTGATAGGCTGCTAAAATTTGATTTAAGAATGAAATTAATACTACATATAAAAAATTATAGTTTTTATTTTTTAAATTTAATTTCAATTATGTGGCAAAGCCAAAAGGTTGACAATGATAATATGTAACAATTGCTGAAAACCTTTATCTCTACTGTAAATTATTTTCTAAGGTTGACGAAGGCTAAAAGGCTGACAATGTTGGGTTTGAACAGCTACAATACTACAAAAACAAAAAAAAAAATTTTAATGAATCTGGGAATTCTTTGATATCAAAGTTAGTATAGGGCTTTGTAAAGTTAAAAGTGTACGTGTTTTGATGCTAAAAATATATTAGGGCTAGACAAGAAAGAAAAAGGGTGAAGTCATTACCAATTTTCGCTTTCTTTGATGACAATGAGGAAAGGATATCATCATAAAAGAGAGAACAAGCATGGAGGTATGAAGGAAAAACAAAAGATAGTTGAAGGATCAAAGTAAGATAAAACTAAGAATACAAAGACCTTATAAAAAGTCAGATATTCTGAAGTGTCATGATTCCCCCAGAGAATAAAGAAGCACAAACATCAACGTGTGAACCAAATTACAGAAGAGGTGTTGGGATCCTCACCGATCCACTATATTTCCAACTCACTCTAATCTGTATCTTTGATCATAGTATACAGCAATATCTTCTATAAGAAGTTCAACATTGTCTTGTTTTGTAATTTGCAAACGACAGAGAGACTAAAGAAGGAAGATGAGTAGCAAGATTATCAGTGGAAAGCGATTTGAAGGGAGAGTGGTAATTGTGACTGCTTCAACACAAGGCATTGGCTTTTCCACAGCTGAAAGGTTTGGATTGGAAGGTGCTTCTGTTGTCATCTCTTCTCGCAAGCAGGTGCTCTTTCTGTTGCTTCTTCAACATTTCCTTCCTTTTCTTTTTCTTTATCACATCATTTCTTGTTTTTCAGGGATCAAGGTTGATTTTTTCTTTCTGGGTTTGTTTTGGTTTCTGGTTGTTTTAGGCTTTCTCTGGTTTCTGCTGGTATTGGATTTGAGGAAGTATATAAACTTTGAACTAGACTCCACCTAAAATGGTTTAAAAAATCATGTTCTTTTTAAGAGCAGAAAGGATATGCCAAATCCTGCTCAGTTGAATGACCTTAACTCATCACTTTGAATTGAATTTAGTTCTGTTTCCCAGTGCACACATCATGGTTTGTATTTGCTTTGTTGTTTGAAGTTTGATCTCATATGGGATGAGCTGAAAGTGATTCTACTAGTACTGTTAAATGGAGTGTTGCAAGAAATATTTGCCAAGGCCAAAATATGCTGATACTCGTAGAGAGTTTTTATACTGTGATAGAGAATCAAAATAATGATGTATCGATACATAATTTGCTACTACCAGATGCCATCCTTTCCCATCATTCATTCAAGTATCAAGTGGTTTTTGGTTATTTTTTATCACACGATATTTGAAAATTTAAGCACTAAAGTTAGCTTTTTTATGCTGTTTCTAGCAGTAACTGATATGGGCCTTTTTCTTTGGATTTCTTCCGGGATGAAATTCCTTTTGGTCTTTCCTTGAATTGATCCAGAAAAATGTAGATGAGGCGGTTGAGAAACTCAAAGCTAAGGGCATCAAGGTGGTGGGTGTTATCTGTCACGTGTCAAATGCGCAGCAGAGGAAGAATCTCATAGAGACTACTGTACAGGTGAGAAAGCCAGCTTCGTTTCTTATAGCATGCAAGTGCGTCTTAATATGATGCTGCATATTGGACTATTGGTTAATTCTCGTGAATATTAGAATATTCCAACAGCAGGGTAGTCTTCTTCTAGGATGGCGCTGTTATATGAAAGAGGATACTGCATTTAATCTTTATTTTTTTTGCTTCCAATAGAGAGTGATTTCTCTTAAAATGATCTATTACTACCCAGTTTTCGAGATGTCTAGCCATTTAGCTTGTTTGTTCTCTTTTCTGTGCAGGTGATACGTTTCTGCCTATTTATTTGGTTTCTTTTTGCGAGCTCCTAAGAGTGTTCGTTTGCAATGAAAGTGCAGGTTTTTTTGTTTGACTATATATTCATCTTGATTGATAGAAAGCTTCTGGTTCTGGTTTCAGAAATATGGAAAGATAGATGTTGTTGTATCCAATGCTGCTGTCAGTCCATCTACAGACTCCACTTTGGAAACCCATGAATCTGTCCTTGATAAGTTGTGGGAAATTAATGTTAAAGCAGCTATCCTCCTACTGAAGGTAATTTTGATTACAAAGGTTTGCTTAGAGAAATCAATATCCAAAATGTCATGCCGGGCCACACTACTGGGAAAAATTGATTTTGGTTGTAGTGAAGATGGCTAACATCTTGGTTTTGCTCTGTGTTACCTGTGATATTCTGCTCATTGTTCACACCCCTAGAATTTCCCTGCTCACAGCATTGCAATACACTCCACTAGTTTTAGTTCATAACTGATTTTGCTACAATTCTATGTGATATCCACTTGCAGGATGCGGCTCCTCACATGAAGAAGGGTTCTTCAGTTATTCTGATTTCCTCTATTGGTGGCTACCATGTACATGATTCCTTGGCTATGTATGGTGTCACAAAGACAGCCCTTTTTGGGCTTACCAAGGTATCCTCCAGTTGTGCTCTCCGTTCATATCGGTTCCATCAACAACTTGACAAATCCAACTCGCTGAAATATGATGATGAACTTGAAGTTATTACCCTTGTTTGAAATAACAGACCATGGCTCTTTTCCTAGCAGCCCATCTCTAATTATAGATAAGCTGGAGCACGGGCGTGTTTCTTTTCTTGTGCTTGTATGCATGTGTGCTTCTTGTTCCCTTTACCAGGTTTTTCTGCTTGGGTCAATGAACTCGTGAAAAAGAGAATCCAGTTCCTCTCTTTTATTTTATGGACAATAAGTAGGACAAATGCACGTAACAACACCAGGCTTTTGTTTCTGAGTTTTTTGCGCGTAATACCTTCTCGATACTTTGTAGGTGCTTGCAGCTGAGATGGCTCCTCACACTCGAGTAAACTGCGTAGCTCCTGGGTTTGTACCAACGCACTTCACTGGTTTCATTGCAGGCAATCAGGCTCTTGTAAGTTTACATTTCTTTTGGCTTTGATGTGTTTCAATGTTTTCTAAAAAAGAACAGCTGCTGACCTGTCTTGGATTCAATTGGATTCCTAATTACTGTAGAAGAAGTCCATTGAGGATACGACCTTGCTGAACAGACTCGGTACCACAGACGACATGGCCTCTGCAGTCGCCTTTTTGGCTTCCGATGATGCTTCTTACATAACAGGAGAAACTTTGGTGGTAGCTGGAGGGATGCCGTCCAGACTGTAGCTCCCCTCCCTTAAAGTTTACCCAAATAAAAAGCATGCTATGATTTTTCATGGTACCAGCTGAAAACCCACGTCAATAAATCCATGAAAGAAATATTCATGCTGGTGCTCTTTGTTCATTTCTTCATGGAAAATTGACATTGTTTCATTGAGATTTCCTTGTCGGATAAGATTAGAGTGTGATATGCTTGTCGAACATAACAAAATGTAAAAGGAGGGAAGCCATAACTTATCCCCTTCATTACATAATTCCATGGCAGATTATGAGGGAGTTATGCATGCTCCCACTTAACGTGTAGCCCGTTTGTCTCCGGCTTCAGGATTTTATTTCCTTTCATAACATTTAATTGCCTCTTCATTACATTTATGTATACAAATGGTAGAAGTATGGGAGAAATACGTTAAATATACTTTACATAAGTCAGCCAAAATCAAAATGCTCTAGTGCCATCACTGTTCATGAATGGAGACAAACAGCTGCAAATCAAAATGGATGGGAAGGGAAGATTTTCAGGGAAAAGATTTGAGGGATCGTGAGTTGAGTTGAGTTGAGTTGAGAGAGTTTCTCTTCCATTAGTGTAATTTCCTATTTTCTCTCTAAATAGTAAAAACCAGTGCTAAATCCGCGAAGGGAAATTGAGGGGATTCCATTAAAGGATCTAATTGCTTAAATAAAAATGACATGGGAATGGATTGGATATAGTTAGATAGATGCTGATTTTATCTTACCTTGTTTTTTTAGATCATCAAAATGAAAGTTTTTTATTTTTATGTTTTGGCAAAGATAGAAAATGTAGATTTTTTGCTTTTTCTTCCATATCACTTACTGTATACTTGTAACATGTTTCGTTGCTACATGGCGCCTTCATTATTTCATCTCTGCAACTTCTGTGCCATTCACATGCTCCTTGAAACCTGAAAAAGAAGGTGCAGAGTGGTTTGGGGGTGCTTGATGATTGCCATGGTGGGCACCCTTCAAGTATTTACGTGTGAAATCCAGTTCAAAAGAAAACTTACATCAAGATGAACAGCTGATTAAATATCTACACAAGAACGGCATCAGTACTTTGATTATCATCACATGTCAAAACAAGGCCTTCAACTTGGGCTGGAAGGAGGCATGGGAACCACTGACAACCTGTTGAGGCGGCTCTTGTGGCGGACCGATCATCAGCAAATTATCATGTCGTCGAACAACACCCATCACGCTAACAGTGCTCCCTAGATATACCTGACATCGATGCAAGCATTTCTCAGAAGCATGCAACTCAGAAAACTTACTACAACAGCCAAGGAATCAAAGAATCAGTTTGCCTCACCTCTCTTGAGCCATACCCGTCTTTGAGACGCATGATCCGGTCATCACTTGAGAGTTTGCGTTCAGCTAAGCAGCGTCAAAAGCTGGGAGACATATCTTTGTTCTCTTTCTTGCACACCCGTTACTGTAGCTGGCTTGACAAATGGAGCAGCCTTGAACAATGCATATGGCGAAAATGGCTTTTATCTAGCTACATGTCATTTAACTTCGGAATGATCTCCAACACCCCAAATTTATTTGAAAACATGTAATTTGGAAATAATGAAAAAATTTAAAGAATAATGAAAATAAAACTTATAAGAACTAAATTGAATGAAAATAAAGTTTAATATCCTATTTTTTTTCCATACAAACCGATAAAAATATCTTTACTTGAGAAACTTGAACCCCATTAACTTTATTTAAATAAATAGATTTGAAAAGAAAATGTCATTTTGTGGTACTATTCATTGTTTTTCTCATAGTTATTTTTTAATAAATTGAGGTAGGTTTTAATTTTCTCACGTAAAATATGAATTAGCTTGATTTATCTTTATATTTTAAGTCTTCTCTTCAATCTCTCCCTACAAGTCTAATTGCTTAATTTTGACTTGTTCATGTATTTTAGTTCATTCTCCTATCTATTTTTCTAATAGACATTCCCATGCAAATGGATATAAACACTCTCATCTAAAAACTCGATCAAACTCCACTTAATTTATTGAAAATATATAAATTAAATTTGAAAACAAATTGACATTTGTTTTTTGGTTATATTTCATTGTTTTTTCATGGTTATTTGTTTAATGAATTATGTTAGTTTATTGTTTTTCACGTAAGAGTGTTTTTGTTAGTATAGATAAAAATATCTAACATAATAACAAGATTGAAGAAAAATCCAATACGAAAACGATGAATTGAAAGAATTGACATGCATGAATGTATCATATTTCTGTACCCTTAAATCCATGTGGATAAATCCATGCAAGTACAAAACAATTAATTTGATTTAATAAAAATAAACCAATCAGATTTTAAATTTATTTTTTAATAATTATGAATCCTCTCTAAATTATTAAAAATTTATATAATTATTAACTGTAAAACTTGTAAGATTAATTAAAATATATACAAGCTAATTCAAATATTTACATTAATAAAAAAAATTAATGTATGTATTAAATTGTTTGAGGGTAACGACCTGTAGCTATGTTAATTTTGAGCTATATATGGTTAATAATAAGCATTGAAATGTCTACAAGTTAATCCAAATATTTATATTAATAAATAATAATAAAAATAATGTATGTATTAAATTATTTGAGGGTAACAGCTATGTTAATTTTAAGCTATATATGATCAATAATAAGCATTGAAATGTCTTCTTAATTTATGGCTGATGGATCAAGTGTGATTAGGACAATAAACCCAAGCAAGTAGCATATTTTGGATGTGTGTTTGGTAACTTAGTGTTTGGTGGTATTATAGTAATAATTATTTTTCATTTTTTATTAAATATATTATAAAATTATTTTTAATATTAACGTATGAAAATGATTTAAAAATATAAAAATTTAATTTTTTTATAAAATACTGTTTGGACCACGTTTTCAAACTCGGAAAAATATTTTAAGCCTATATTTATATGTTGTGTAAGGATTTATACGCCTTCTTAGGGATCAGAGACCCCATGCCATCATCGTGGAATAAATAATTATATGGAATGAGTCAACACCAATCTGGGGAAAAGGATCTCGCTACAAAAGAGAGATCAAGCACAGAGGGATGAAAGTAAAACAAAAGGTAGTTGGAGGATCAAAGTAAGATAAAATTAAGAATACAAGGATCTCTTGAATTAGATATTCTTAAGGTTAATGACTCGTTGACTATGTTCCCAATGAATAAATAACTAAATAAGCATAAACATCATCGGAGTCATCAAAGGACAGAACAGGTGTCATCCTCGTCCGTCCACCCATCCTAATCCTTTCGTTTTATAAAGTGGTTGAGGGTAGTCAAAATTTATTTATTTTTAAATTAATTCATTTTTTATGTTTTTTATTTTAAGATATTTTTAAATTATCACTAATCTGTTTCACTAATCACAGTAGGAGCAATATTTCCTGGAAAAACCAACTTTGTTTTTGAAACTTGTCTTGTCGTGTAATTTGCAAACGAGAGAGAGAGAGATCAGAGAAGGAAGGATGACTAGTAAGATTATCAGTGGAAAGAGATTTGAAGGGAAAGTGGTAATTGTGACCGCTTCAACTCAAGGAATTGGCTTTTCCATAGCAGAGAGGTTTGGACTGGAAGGTGCTTCTGTTGTTATCTCTTCTCGCAAGCAGGTGCTCTTTCTCTCTCTTTTTTTCCCTCCATAGTGATTGCTTTTAGCATTTCCTTTCTTTTCTTTATCATATGATTTCTTGTTTTCAGGGATCAAGATTGATTTTTTTTTCTGGGTTTGTTTCGGTTTCTTGAATCTTGATTGTTTAGGCTTTTTCTGGTTTCTGCTGCTATTGGATTTGAGGAAGTATATAGACTTTGGACTGGATTTCACCTAAAAGGGTTTAGAAAATGTTGATTTTTTAAGAGCAGCAAGGATATGCCAAATCCTTTTCGGTTGAATGACCTTAATTTATCACTTTGAATTGGGTTTAGTTTCGTTTCCCAGTGCACACATCATGGTCTGTATTTTTTTGTTTGAAGTTTGAACTCATATGGGATGAGCTGAAAGTGATTCTATTAGTAGTGATAAATGGAGTGCTGCAAGAAAAAATTGCGAGGGCCAAAATATATTGATACTGTTAGAGAATCAATACTGCGATAGTGTTGTTTTCCAGAATTGGCTAAGCACACAAGGGGTCTAGAAAAGAATCGGCCTATAACAGAGAGAGGGAAAGAGAGAAACAAGAACATGTGTGAGAGAGAGGACTTTCATACTTTCATTGATTGATTTCCCTTATCTCTCGAGATAAGTTTTGTTACAATTATATAGAAATACGAAATTCCTACAAGAAAACAGTAGGATATCCTGCTAAGTGATAAAATCACAGCACCCTCTTCTCCCCAGTAATGATGTATCGATACATGGTTTGCTACTTCCTGATGCTATGCTTTCCCATCTTTCATTCATGTATCACGTGGCTTTTGGTTCTATTTGATCTCAAGATATTTTGAAAATTGAAGTGCTAAAGTTAGCTTTTTTATGCTGTTTTCTAGCCGTAACTGATATGGGCTTTTTCTTTGGATTACTTTCCGGATGGAATTTCTTTTGGTCTTTTGTTGAATTGATCCAGAAAAATGTAGATGAGGCAGTTGAGAAACTCAAAGCTAAAGGCACCAAAGTGTTGGGTGTTGTCTGTCACGTATCAAATGCACAACAGAGGAAGAATCTCGTAGAGACTACTGTACAGGTGAGAAAGTCAGCTTCGTTTTTTATAGTATGCAAGTAACCAGGAAAGGGAATTGGTGTCTAATTAATTTGATGCTGCATATTCGACTATTGGTTAATGCTCATAAATGTTAGACTAGTCCAACAAAAGGCTGTGGTTAGTCTTCTTCATCCACCATGCTCATGTAGGATGACTGTAAGATGAAAGAGGATACTGCATTTAATCTTTATTTGTTTGCTTCCAGTAGAGTGATTTCGAGATGTTTAGCCATTTAGCTTGTTTGTTCTCTTTTCTATGCACGTGATATGTTTCTGCCTATTTATCTGGTTTCTTTTTGCGAGCTCCTAAGAGTGTTTGTTTGCAATGAAAGAGCAGGTTTTTTGTTTGATTATTTAGTCATCTTGATTAATAGAAATCTTCTGGTTCTGGTTTCAGAAATATGGAAAGATAGACATTGTTGTATCCAATGCTGCTGTCAATCCATCTACAGATTCCATTTTGGAAACCCAGGAATCTGTCCTCGATAAGCTGTGGGAAATTAATGTTAAAGCAGCTATCCTCCTACTGAAGGTAATTTTTATTAACACAAGGTTTACATAGAGAAATCAATACGCAAAATGTCATCAAGAATAGATGTGTTTCCTGTGATATTCTGTTCGTTGTTTACACCACTAGAATTTCCTGCTCTTGCTCCCATGGTCAGTCAGGTTTACTCATTAGTATCCATGTGTTGTCATTTTGGAATACAAGTCCTATTTGATATTCACTTATTTTTTCAGGATGCGACCCCTCACATGAAGAAGGGTTCTTCAGTTATTCTGATTTCCTCTATTGGTGGCTACCATCCACATTCTTCCATGGCTATGTATGGTGTCACAAAGACAGCCCTTTTTGGGCTTACCAAGGTATCGTCCAGTTGTGCTCCCCTTCCATTTCTGTTTCATCAAGAACTTGACAAATTCAACTTACTGAAATAAGATGATGAACTTGAAGTTATAACCCTTGTTTGAAAGAACAGACCATGGTTTTTTTTTTAAGCCTATCTCTTATTATAGATAAGCTGAATCATGTGCATTTTTCTCTTCTTCTGCTTATATGCATGTATGCTTCTTCCCTTTGCCACTAAACTCATGAAAAAGAGAATCCAATTCTTCTCATATATTTCTTGGACAATAAATTTACGTGGACAAACACGTGATTATTTTTTAGTCTTTCTTGATTGCATGCAAAAGCATCAGGCTTTTGTTTCTAATATTTTTTTGCGTAATACTTTCTCGATACTTTGTAGGTGCTTGCTGCTGAGATGGCTCCTCACACTCGAGTGAACTGTATAGCTCCCGGGTTTGTACCAACACACTTTGCTGATTTCATTACAGGCAATCAGACCATTGTAAGTTTATAGTTTTGGCTTTGAGTTGTTTTAATAATTTTCAAAAAAAGAGCAGCTGCTGACCCATCTTTGACTCAATTGGATTCCAAAATATTGTAGAGAAAGACGATCGAGGATCAGACCTTGCTTCAAAGGCTTGGCACCACAGATGACATGGCCTCAGCAGTCGCCTTTTTGGCTTCAGATGATGCGTCTTACATAACAGGAGAAACTTTGGTGGTAGCTGGAGGGATGCCGTCCAGACTTTAGTTTCCCTCTCTTAAAGTTTACCCGAATTAAAAAAAACACACGTTATGATTTTTCAGAACCTGCGCCAATAAATTCATGAAAGGAAAATTTACTTTGACACTAGTTTTATTTCTTTTTGGAAAATTGACATTGTTTCATTGAGATTTCCTTGTCAGATAAGATTGACTTGTGATATGCTTGTTAAATATAAAAGTGGAACAGAATGTATGAGGAGGAAGCCACAATGTATTCCCTTCATCAGATAATTTCCATGGCAGAATGTTATGGAGTCGTGTATGCTCCCACCTGACATGCGGCTGTAACCTTTTTATGTTCTGCTTCAAGTTTTGATGGGAGTATGCCTTTCGGTCAAGATTATATGCCGGTGGTTATGTGCGAAGTCATGCTGAAGTCTTGAAAAAGAGTTTGATATGAGACGGATCCATATATATATATTGACGCCAGGAAAACATATGGTTGCCATCATGCAAGTGTCCTGAATCCTGATTCATTACATTAATGTATACTGTATAAATATGGTAGAAGAATGGGTTATTAAACCCATTTGACAGGTTAACTGGTGATTCCTTGACGTACTGGGATTCAAGAAAACTAGGTAATAGTCAACCTGGCAGAGCAATCCTTCATCAACTTGAAGGTGTAGTTGTTTTTTAAAATATAGTTTATTAGTATTAAAATAATTAGAAAACACTAAAAAATAATTTGAAATAAAAAATAAAAAATAAAATTTTTTAAAAAATATTTTTGAAATGTAAAAATAACTAGGGTTTAATTAGTTAAAATTAGTTTCACTCTTGAACAAAAAAAATTTGAATAACCTGCCCACCCTGTAAATCAAGTCTTCAATCGGGTCTTGTTGTTTATCTAAGTTTAACAACCTGAGTTTAGTAACTTTCACTATATTAAAAAAACATGTAGTAACAAAAATTAAAAGAGATAATACTTTTATTATTGTATACCACCTCATAAAATATTATTTATTATAATAATGTTTTTTTTGTTTTTTTAATTTTTTAATTTAACTTTTTGATTATTTATTTATTAATTTATTTTGATTTAATTTTATATAATTATTTCAATCTCATTACTTAAGTTGCGAGATTAATGGGTTGACCTAGTTAATTAGGATATTTTTCATTATTTATTTGGTGTTTTTTTCTTTTAATATTAAATTTATTAGAAATTAAATTTTATAATTTGTTTTGGTTGGTTTTGTATAAGATTATCTCGATCTTATGACTTAAGTTATAGTTTTACGGGTTTATTCAAGTCATTTTATTGTTTTTTTTAAATTTAATTTCATCATTCAGTAATTAATGGATAATAAATTAAGTTTTATTTTTTATTTTGATTTGTTTTGTATAAGGTTATTTTAATTTTATATTTTAATTTTAATTTTTTTATGATATTATTTAAATTTTATAATTTAGATCATTCATGAACTTTGAAGGTTAAATTGAATTATTTTTTTAATTTTTCTACGAAATTATCCCGCTCTCATAATTAGTTTTATGAGCTTGATTAGTTAAAAAGATTTACATGGATTTTTTTTTAATTTTATTTTTTAATATTAAATTTATTAAAAATTAAACTTTATAATTTATTTTTTATAATATTCTCCCAACCTCGTCACTTAAAATTATATATTTAATATGTTAATTCAGGTTAACTCGAATTTTTATTTTTTAAAAATATTTTTTTAATTTTATCCTTTAAATTAAACTTTAAACCTTTTTTTATTATAATAATCTTATAATCTAGACTAAATAATTAATAAATAATCTAGACTAAATAATTAATAAAATAATCCAATGTATTATTAAGTTAATATATTTTTAAAAAATATTATTTTAAATATTTTTAATCAGTTTATATTTTATTAACTAGTCATGTCAAGCCAAGCTTTATTTATTTTTATTTTTTTCTATTAGAAAAGCATAGATTTGCATTGGACGTGCCAATAATATAGTAAAAACCATAGAACGAAAAATAGTAGATTAAATACTAGGGTTAATTATCCCTTGAATTTACTAAAACATATGCCTCCGACAGAGCGCAGCAGAATATTAACGGACGTCGACGCCATGTTCCCAATCCAAGGCCCTAGTGGGCCCCTTCAGACCAAGGAGAGAAAACAAGCAATCCAAATACAACACACCTAAACCTCTATAACTTCTAAATGGAACCTAAATACAATTACAGCACATTTGCTAGATTTTAGTTCAGAAGAACGCAACAATTTCCGTACCCCTTAGGGGGATTTATGTACAGAAATCAGCCAAAATCATAATTCTTTAGTACTACCACTAGAATATGTTTCGTTGCTACATGGCGCCTTCGTTCTTCCATCCTTGCAATTTCTGTGCCATTCACATGCTCCTTAAAACCTGAAAAGAAGGTACCAAGTGGTTTTGGGGTGCTTGATGATTGCCTTGGTGGCATCCTTCAAATATTTACTTGTGAAATCCAGTTCAAAAGAAAACTTAGATTATGATGAACAGCTAAAAATCTACACGGGAACCACATCAGCATTTTGATTATCATCACATGTCAAAACAAGGCCTTCAACATAGGATGGAAGGAGGCATCGGAACCACTGACAACCTGTTGAGACGGGCTCTTGTGGCGGAACGATCATCAGCACATTATCATGTCGTCGAACAACACCCATTACGCTAATAGTGCTCCCTTCTTTAATATACCTGAGATGCAAACATTTCTTAGAAGCATTCAACCAGCGTAAAAAACTAACTGCCATGAAATCAATGAATCAGTTTGTTGAACACTTTTCTTAAGCCATACCCTTCTTTGAGACGCATGATCCGGTCATCACTTGAGAGGTTGCGATCAGCTAACCAGCGTAAAAAGCTGGGAGACATATCTTTGTTCTCCTTTTTTACATCCACTACTGTAGCTGGCTTGACAAATGGGGCAACCTTAGCTCCATAGCCCGCCTTTACTAGTGCTCTTAGCCCAGATTGGAAATCTGATACGTAAAAATCAGCGACAAACTTCTGTTCACCAGAAGCAAAGCATCACCACAATGCTGGAGGCTTTTTTTGAAAAGAAAAACAGAACTTTGGAAAACAAGAACTGAAATGTTGCAATTTGCAGAGGTAGCTATGTAAATGGCAGACTTGCAATTACACCACAGTTACAATATCAGATGCCAAAGACTGTCTTCTCAGTTTTCAGTAATCATAGGGAGTCAGATTATGTTTTGTCATTAATGACACACAAACTAGAACTATCTGCATTTTCTGGTTCATTAAATAGCTATGTACTGAATCATATAAAGAACTCCCGTCGCGTCGCCTATCGGCTTATCATCATGAATGCGTTAACAACTTAAAACATTCAGTAAGCATGAAGTACTGGTCAACTTATTGGTTTCCGATATCATTGCCCCGCCCCAAAACCTGATATGTTTTCCCCTAGTCAGTAACTTATATTTTCTTGGTCAGCTCCACATCTTGGTATAAAAAACATAATTTAGGTGTCAGGTGCCTTGTTAATTGCTCAAACATTAGTTAGCATTTGAGCAAATTGAACTCATCATGCTTTCATTAATGAAAACCTATGTGCCATGAGCAGAAGCTGAATCATCATTCCCTAAACCGTTTTCCACATCAATATTTGGACAGATCAACATGAGAGCTCAGCAAACTAACCTCTGAATGTCTCAAACCCCATGAGACAAAACAGTGCTTTGCATGGGCAGACTTTCCACCCAACCCTCTATATTCATACAACTCTGATGAAACATATACACATCTGGATACCCTCTGGTAAGATGACTCCAAAGGTATACTGCCACAGGTGACAACCTACATAAAAAGATAAATCAGACATTATCTGTGACATTATACTGCAAGATATAATACAAATTTGTTAAAATTGCAAAATAACCTAGCTTAAACAAGCTCCAAAAACTTCATTAATGATGAGTTCCATATGAGAACGAGCATTCAAAGTTTCCATAACCACAATGGTGGACATCCATATCTTATGAGCCCATGCTGCCTCTAGCCCTTCATTCTGTTTAACTTCCATAACACCCCTTTTCATCTTGCAATTTCCCCCCCTTAAATTTTACTTTCAAGCTCCACGGCTGCATCACTGCAATGCAGAATGTAGACTTTTCAGGACATGATACTCTACAAAAAAATGGCAGTGACAGCCTCAGGCTGACTGGTTTTCATAGCAATAAATGATTTCAGCACTGCGTTCAACCTATTAAATCAATGACGCTGTTCACAATACAAATGTCTACAGTGTGTGTGAAATGACATGGACTTATTTTCCACTTTCCATGTTGAAACATCGTCACCAAGAATACCTTTAGTGCTCAAGACAATGATAGGAATGATAGACACGGCATCCATTTGGTCATCTTCACAGGGCTTAGTTCTTACAACAAACGAAGGAAGTTGTTCAATCAAGCCTCTCTTATATTTGTATAGAAAGAGCCGGACCACCCATGCCTATTATTAAGAAAACGCCCTTCTAGCTTCAACTTAGTAGATCTATGACATATTTAAAAAATCAGTTGTCAACCATCTTGATCCCCTACTCCAAAAAAGTTACAGTATGTCATAAAAAAAGCAAGCATTGATGTCATTACTCTGTAGAAAATTTCTTCCAGGTAACAAAACTTTTTTCCATGAGACTTGCCACAGGAATTGTTTCCACACCACAGAACTCATTGGCATTCTTCCTCATAATATTTTTGCATATAAACCAATTGATTTGAACATATACTCCAAAGACAATTTAGGGAAAGAATCAAATGCTCTTCTAGAGAAAGAAGAAGAACCTCTTCCAGCAGATTTGCAAGTCATCTCACATTTTCCTATCCTTTAACCCTGACAGAAGCAAATTATGATTCCCTCCAAATTCCAACTTTGCACATGCAACAATAAAAATCAACCATGACAGATGCACTTCCTTAACTTTTGTTGTCATGTGAATTCTAAACCAACAAATTTGCCTCCACCAAAAATGTAAATTCCTAAAGTGGCATAAAAAAACATTACACTTCGGAATAATTCATCAAGCAAATTGATGACAGCTTTCAGAATTGAATACTTTAACCCCTAAGAAGTAGATTATGGTCCACTCACCGCCTCAACATACAAGAAAGTAAAAGCTTATAGCAGCTTTGCTGGCTCAACTCCACCCCATCAAGTAGATCAAATTTCCTCTTTTTGGAAAACGCCCACAAAAAATAACTTTCAGAAAAGAATCCTGGATAAAGCATCCAGGCAAACAACGATCCTATACCACCCAAATAATAAGCAATTTTGCGTCTACATCCAAAAACATATGTCCTTTGGTGGACTAAATATACAGGCCCCCTTTAAATTTCTCCAACCTGAAAAAGTCCCCCCTTTCTACAAAATCACCATGTTAGATGAAATGTAATACATTAGCCACTGGAACCACTTTGACAACACCTAAATAACCCTTGATGGATGAAGATTCGTGTCCATAGGTCAAAATGGCTTTTCATCCAAAGTCCCATAAATCTCCACTGAAGAAAATTAATTTTCTTCCCCTTGCTGCCTTTCTTCATCAAGCAACCATTGAAAGTGAAATTCAATAATGACAAATTCCATACCCATGATAACTCTTTTAAGTTAAGAGCAAGCCACGAAAATAGACCTGCATAATGTCAGAATTGACCAGAAGATAATAAAACAATAACGGCAGGCACACTGGTTTAACATTCTTTGGAATTAGATTAATGGATGGCTGGATACTCTTACCATAATTAGCACTAATCGATGGCTGGATACTCTTACCATAATTAGCACTAATCTAATAACAAATAAGACAGAGAAACACATAATAAATAATAGTAGTGAAGAGAAAGAAGTTGAAATTACCCCAGTAACTTTGACATACTGTCCATCAATAGCACCTCTAAGCTCAGTATCAGGGTACCTCCTCACAAACCCTAACAACCCTCTCCTTCCCCATGCACAATTCCAAATCAACCCCACAAATAAAGGCACCAAAACAGCCCCAACAGCCACCAAGATCACAGCTTTTTTAACTGCAACCATCAAAAAAGCACCAACAAGCAACCCCATCAAAACCACCACCATCACCACCCACACCACTGGCCTAGATATGCTTAGCCCCACCTTCACATCATCAGCCAAGCTCGTCACCGCTGACCCGTAAAGTGCCTTGCTTGATCCGGATCCCGTACCAGAACCGACAGCACTGTTGTCAAGCTGACCCGATCTCTTTTGTGAGCCTGAGCCCAGTGGGCCGGAACCAAGTGGTCCGGAACCAAGTGGGCCGGAAGTGAAAAGCCCTGTCGGCAGGACGACGTTCAGGGGACCTGAAGAATTTCTCATGGGACCTGAAGAAGAGTTCCTCATGGATCCGCTTGAAGAAGTAGAAGCACGTGAAGGTGGTTGCTTTGGAGGGTCTACCGCCGCCGGGATGTCAAACATTTTCCCCAACTCACCGGATTTCTTAATGTCACCGCCTGTATAAGGAACGGCTCGTGATGCCATGGTGGGTTGTTTCTCTTTTTGTTGCTGTCCAGGTCGACCCGACACCACCAACCCGCTTTTGAGCTGGTGAGACTGAATTCGGGTACCCATTTGCTCAAAGCTTGAAACTTTACAGCGTTTTTGGAAGACACGGTGCTGTGATCAGTTGCTTGGTGGTGGTGATGGTGGAGAGGGAGTGAGAAAGGGGGTAGAAGGGGGAAATGACAAGAAAGGGCTTGGAGAAATGTGATAATGATGTGTCTTGAAAATGGAACTGAGACTTGGGTGTTGTTGAGGTTTTAGCAATATAAGCGTGGCATGGCATGGCATGGTATGGTATCATGCCATTCTTTTTTGTTTTTTTTTTTTTGAAAATGGAACCGAGGGTTACTTTCTCTTTGAGGCTTATCTCCAGTAGTGTCTGTGATTATGGTATTATTAGCTTTTTATTATTATTATTATTTTAATTTAAAATAATATTTTTTATATTTTAACATTAATACAATTAAAAAATAGATAAAAATATAATTTTAATTAAAAAATAAATTTTAACCAATTTGTTTTCAGGATTAAAGATATTTGTTATAGTACAATGTGTTTTTTAAAGTATCTGTATTTAAAAATATATTAAAATAATTTTTTTATTATTAGCTTCACCATGTCAAAAACATCAAAAAAGCATTAAAAAAATTGATTTAATATTTTTTTAAATTAAAATCACTTCAAAATAAAAATAAAAATTATATTAAATACTTTTTTATAGTGATACAGTGTGGTTGGAAATACTTTTAGATTAACTATAATTTCAAAAATTATTTGATTTTTATTATTTAAACCTATCTTTCATCATAAATTATAGTAAAAATTTAAATTTAAGAAAAATTATAATTTTTATTTTTTAAAACTATAAAAATTACTACAATATTAAACTTATTTTTCTTCATACAGAGAGAAGGGGAAGTTTATTCGTGATACTTGTTTTGATAACTGATTTTAAAAAAGAAAAAAAAGCTTGGATTATTAAATTTCCGAGTTAACTCATTGATTATCGAATGAATTTAGAATAATTATTTTTATTAAAACGTTGTAGTTTCATTCTTTAAAAAATAAAAATCATTGATGTTAATTCGGCCGAATTGGAGAGTGTCTAGCTGCTTGCAAATGGTTCTACGGTGTAGATCTGCCTGCCAGAAGACCTTGTACCTTTGTATCGTTGCTTTGTGCAATTTGATTAGACATATTGAACGGTCAAGATAAATCCAATCATAATCAGACTAACCAAACTAAATTAAATTTGGATGGTAGAGAGTGTCCATTATAACCTTCCTATATATGGAGTTAATCGCAGTACACAAGTAGATCTACCGTCATCGTACAAGTACATAGTTTGATATATTATTTGTCAAAAAACACTAGTTACTTAATTGTTGGATTAATTTATGAATAATTGAGTAGGGATGAGTAAAAAAAAATTACCAAAAAAATCAAGAAAAACTAGAAAAATTAATCTATAAAATTAAAATAAATTTTAATTCAATTCAATTAAGTTCATTTCAATTTTAATATTAAAGAGCTAAAACCAACTAAATCAAGATCAAACTTGATGTTGAATCTTCAAATACTGTGAATGCAAATAAAATGTTTCATGCATGTAAAAAAACAAAGAAATTAAAAAAACTAAGAAAATATTATAATTATATTATAAAATAAAAAAAAAACATTTTAAAAAGCTTAGCACATAAGATCTAAAATAACAATTAAATTAATACAGGTCTAACTAGTTTTTTTTAAAAAAAACCAGAAATCAAATCAAATCATTCCGTTTCTTAGTTGGTTCTATTCATAGTTTAAAAATTATAAATTTTGATTTAGCTAGTTTTTTTATCAAAAATTAAATTGAATAAAAGATCATCATTGTTATTAAATAGATCTAAATATTAGTTTTGTGTGGAATAATGTTATTTAATTTTATTTAAAAAAACGAGTTTTGCTTGAAGAATCAATCAATTAAATTATAGATTCAATCAACTTAATATAAACAATTAATTCAAATTAAAATTTGACTATGATTAATCTTTTAATTGCAAGTTTTGCCAATCAATCCATTTGACTGGACGTAACATGCATGTGCATAATCCACATCAATTCACATTATATATATATATAATCATAAATCCGCTGGCAAACGATAAGATATATGGAGATGAAAGGCAGTTGAAAACAACAAGATGGCCACTCTCCCACGAGCAAGATGAAGGGGATATACCGGCAGTATAGTTTATTGCAGGCGTGGTTTTTAAGCTGTGGAGGAAATTTCCAAACACTTTGAGGGCATTTTTGGAAAGTTTCTATCCAAGTTAGTCGGTGGTGATAGAGATGGCAGCCCCAGTGGCCTCCAAAGTTTGTGCCATAGGTCGAATATATCCTTGTTCCGGAAACAGTTAAAAGATTCATTTTGCTTACAGAATCCTAGGTTCACGATAACAGCTTTTCACTTTAAGTTATGTGGATTGAGGAAGTTAAAATAATGTTATTTTAATTAAAAATGTTAATATAATGTTGTTTTAAATTTTTTTATTCAGATAATAACTTGATTGGTTAAATTATAAATTAATATATTAAATCAATTTAATTAATTTTTATATTAAAAACAAGTCGGTATAATAAATACAACAATACAAAATAATTTAGCCCCGTGAAAGTTTTGTTCTTTTCAAAAGTGTTTAAAAATATAATTATAATTATTTTTAAAAATATTATTTACTTGGAAAAGTATGCTAGTAATATTTTTTTAATTTTAAAAAATTATTTTTAAAATTTTGATAATATTAAAAATATATTAATTTAAAATAAAAATTTTTAAAATTTCTTAAAATGCTTTTGAAATGCAATACTAAACACGCCAATAATAATTACAAGTGAAACTTAAAGGGTGGATTATTAATTTTGTGGTGATTTATTTTATGATATTATAATTTATATTTTTTTATAATTAAAGTATATTTTCAAACCAAAAACATTTTAAAAATTAAAATTAAAATTTGATTAAGTAAATCTTGAAAATTCATCCATCTTCCACTCGAGATTTTTTACATATTCATCGATCATGGAAGGAAAAATCAAAGCAATAACAGAAAAGGAAGAAGAAGAAGAAGAAGAAGCAAGATTTTTGAGTTGATAATTCAGTGTAGTAATAATAATATTGTAAACGTGTTTGCTATATAGCAATGATCCTCTAAAGTGGGAAATAATTGGGGTTAGGTTCCATGGACCAAGGAAGAAGTAGTTAGGGGTGGACGCAACCTTGATGTGTACGAACATAACGGGGGCTGCCTGTGGTTGCAACCACATGGTCTGTCACCACTAGGAAACAACACCATCTCTTTGATTAATTTGTTCCACTTGGCATCTTTGGAGATGCTTTTCAGGTGTTCGACTTGGCTCAAATCGAGGCTCAAAGCTTAACATGGCTTGGGTGATTGAAGAGTTTTTTTTAAGAAAAAAATAGATATTTTTTGAGTTAGATTCTTTTTATTTTGTATTATTGTGCTTTTATTAATTTCATTTTTTTTTGTTTAAAATGAATAATTATTATATATATAATTTATGTTCTATTTAATATTTATTTTTTTATTATTTTAATTAAAACAACATGTAACGTGATTAAAAAATAATATTTTTTTATATAAAATAAGTTAGTGATATGAAATCAATTGTATAACTGTTATATGAGTTTTTTCATAAATATAGATAGTTTTTATATGAAATTCTTATGCGGGTCAGTTCAATATATATATTTTATAACAAACATCCATATATTAATTCTAGATATTTTTTAATTATACCTCACCTTAGAAGAATAATTATTTCTTTTATAAATAAAAAAATATAATATATATTAATCTTTATGGCACTAATAGATATCTAATATTTAAGAAAGTATCGATCAATAATATTTTTGAAACAATGTTTTAATGCAATAAAAATCTCATAATTATAATAATTTTATAATTTTCTCTGTAAAATATTTTTTTTCATGGATTTTATCTTTACTCTATATTCATAAATCAAATATTAGATTTATTAATTTAATATTATATGAATATTAAAGATAAATTAAATATTTATTAATAATAAATATGTATTTATATGAATATAATAATACTATGTATAACCAATTAATTTGCTACAACATATATTAAATTATTATTAAAACCTAACAATTCTTAGCAGTTAAGTGTGTTGTTGAATAACCTTGACCGAAAGATTTCATAAAATAAAACATGCTTATATAAAAAGGATGAAAAAGTTTCCTATTAGGAGAGAGATGTCAAAAATCAAGGGTGTTATTTTCTTTTGCCTTAATTGCTGTTATTGGAAATCCTAATAGTGATACTCATGATGGAGAGGCAATTGAAGGTTCTCACAAAGGTAATGTTGTGCTAGAGATCCATCGTATGAAGGTTCTCACAAAGGTTTAGAAATTCATGATGGGATGACTCCCCTGCATAAAAATATTTATGATGAAAAATAATTTTTAAATTGGATTTAAACTTGAAAACAAGTCATTTCCAACTTAAGAAAATTAATGTATAAGGTTTTTAGAAAAAATAAATATTTTTCTTAGTTATTTTTTTCTATTTTATACTTCTTATTCTGAATTGGTATTCCAAACTATGTTATCATTTACTTCCATTTATGTCAACATGACCTAACAATCCTTGACGATTAATCATAGTATTTTATTGAATAACCATAACTAAAAAAAAACACATAATAAAACATGTTTATGTAGGAGGGAATAGAGAGTATACCCATCAAGACAGAGGTGTATATGAGCTAGTATGTTGTTTATGTCTGTTATTTGTTGTTATTAAAAATCCTAGTATTGAAATCCTCATGGGGACTCATGATGAGAAGGTTTATACAAAAATATTAGAGTTCATAATTATGATGGGCTGGCGTGCACACACAAAAATATATTCATGGTGAAGAATTGTTTTTGATTGAGAAATGAACCCGAGGATGAACTTCTTCTAACATGGAAAGATTGATATAATTTTTTTTAAATATAAATAGTTTTTAGTTAATTTTTTTTTGTATTATCATGTTTTTCTAGTTTGAAGGGAATAGCTTTTTCTATTTTATTTTTTATATTAATAATCGCTATAATGTTTCAGTTTTTTCTATGTAAACCGTTATTAAAACATTTTGTTGAATGCGAACATTAATAAATAAAATTAATTATACTGTATCTATCCTTATAGCTATGATATTCTTGGCCTTTAAAGATCTCGATTTGTAACAAACCGGGTTAAAACCCTTTACTCTCGTTCATTTCATTGGCTTTTTGTTGAGTGGAACCATCCATTGACTCAATAAAACCCCATTAACTTGGTTAGGGTTTTAGTACTATAGTAGATTTGATTAAACTCAATTTAAAACTAGTTGGATCAATACCAAGAAAATAAAAATAAAATCACATCATTTTTTTTTTAATTCTTAAAGAGAGGTTAGCATAATGATTTACAGGTTTACCTAACATCCCAACTCTTTTTTACAGCGGTGTTCGAAAGGGGTTTCGATGGCTATATCTCTAAACAGAGTGTTTGTCCTCTTAAAATCAAAGCAAGCCAATTACAAGGGTGTCCATGTGGATACAATACCATTCCTCCTAGCTAGAAAACGGTGTGGTAAGCTTCGTAGCTGTCACTTTGCTGTGCCCATTGAGCATATTTCCTTTTACAAGAGGATTCTTTGTCTCGTTGCTCCCACCCTTTCATAATTACGCTAGCTTTGCATCTTTTCTTGTCCTCTTTGCTTTATAAAGAATGAAAAAGAATGGTTTTTCTATGTAGACTTGTACTGATAACTCGAGGACTTAGGGCGTAATGCTTGAGAAAGGTTGTTTCGTTCTTTCTTATCCTTCAAGTTTAAACCTCTGAACTTAAAGTTTAATGATATTTCTGTATTATAATCTGTCTTTTGAAGACTCACAAATCTAACACTTGAAAAGTTTACGTAGCATCATACTCATTCAGCTTTTAAGGTCTTAGATTTCAAGTTTTGCCGCTGCTTTATTGTAACAAAACTGATATGTCCATGTCAGTTCAGCTAGATTTATTCAAAGAGATATCTTAAACTTTGACTCTATCCTAAATACAATAAAAATCCCTTCACAGATGTCTGAAAATATCAAAATATGATATCTTTTTATAACTTTTTAAATGACCATGGAGAAGGGCTGAGCTAATTTTTTTTTTCTTTTTTTATCTTGTGCTATAAATTGTTACCGATCCTTATTATAGAGCTAAGTTAGAGCTTGGAAATTCTTACTTGATCGTAATGGTTTTGTACTTTTGTGACTCTATGTTTAAATTTCTTCTAAAAACCTAAACTAAAACTTGATGTTGTTGAGAAGAAGAAAATTAAAATCTAATTGTGCTTTCTTAAGTATTGATAAAGGTAAAAGAATAGATTTTAATAAATGATAAAAGACAAAATTTTTGTAATGAGTGAGTTTTTACAAATAAAAAAAATATTATTTTTTACTTTAGCAAATGCTTTTGTAGGAGACAATGCATTCTCTGCTTAGGTTCGGGTGAAGCCTTGAAAAAAAAAATTCTTACACAATTCATAAAGTTCATTACTACATATAAAACTCCAAAAAATATTAGTTAAAATAACAAAAACACAACTAAAATTAACCCTACAAAAACATATAGGACTTAACAACAGTATGATTCTGAAAAAAAAAAAAAAACAGACAAATTAAAGCTCTTAGCATTAACTGCACTTGCAATCTTAAGCCAAAGACCAGCACAATCCTTTTCAATTTGACTGGTAATTACTGAGCCTTTCATTTATTCTCTGGGGGCTCACAATGACACTAACATTATCTTCAAAATACATAAAAATACCATTCTTTCGGAGCCAAGGCTTACGCTGCCAAACAATAACAGCAGGCATAGCCACCTTCTTGAGATCAGGCTTTCCCTTCTTGACAATAGCCATTACTATATCACTAATACAGGTAGAAGGCAAGCGAGTCAAGCGACTCTTAATTCTCTTCACAGATATGATGTAAAGGTTATGCAGGGAGAATACTAAGTTTTGTAATAATTTTTTTACCTGGCCTACAGCCCACTTAGCGTCCTATACTCCTCCGTCATTGAGCATGGAAAAACCATCAAGAAATACTTAAAAAACACAAGAATAATCTAAAAACAAGAAGCTAGTGGGGGTGACGAGCGGCATGAAATTGGGGATGACAATTGTTGTATGGCATTATTTAGTTTATTAGCCTTTGAACTTTAAAAGCGTGGATTGATCATCGATTGTGATTGCTTGGAGGCTCATTTTGTGGAAGATGGTCTGCAACTCAAGCCTAGTCTAGTGGCTAGTAAAATTAGAGACGAGGTGCTCTCAGATGCATGGACATGTCGATGGGCCACAGGTTAGGTGATACGTTGCTCTTAGCTTGCGTTGGACCACCAATATAAAAACAATGGTGTATTTACAAAAACTTGGGTCTCTTTCTCTTGGATCGATCTGGATTTAGAGGAGAGAATTTGATTAGTATTTAAAAGCACAGGGAGCTCATAATCAAGATCCTGTCAAGGAAACATAGGGCTTGATTTGTATACTTTTTGGCTGTAGTCGGTGAGGTTTAGTGAGAGAGACAACATTTTCAATTGATCTTCTGGAATCCTAATTAAGTATAGTTTATATTTTGCTTACACTCCCATCGCTTTCGGATATCTTTTGCAGAAGCAAGGTGGGTGATCTGCAAGTGACATAACAAGAAAAATATACTGTTTGATGATTTTTTATTGTTATTGTAGATTTTATTAATCTGACATCTAATTTTGTTAAATGAAAAACAAAAATTACGTATTGCCAAAAAGAGCACTTAAAAAAATTGTAATCTCATTGCAACCGCTAGGTTGGTTGCAAATCTGTTTTGATCAAAGCCCTTTTAGGGTTAGGCATCATTCCACCACAGATTTTCTTAACAGATGCCTTTCTAGCAGACAATGCATGCACCATTGCTCTTGCCACGCTCCACCATTGATGCAAATGGAGGTAATGATTCTGTGGCAGTGATAAAACCAATTAACATATGGTTAGACCCACAGGATGTAAAACTTGATCCGACTTGGTGTATCAGGTCAAGTGAGTTTTCTTTTTCCTCTATTTTTTTTTAAAATAGATTAATTTATATTTTATATTTCATATCTCAAATCAGGAATCAATCTATTAGATAAGTCAAGGTTGACAAAATATAAAAGCAATAAACATAAAATTAGACCTATATATATAAAACTTGCAATCTAGTTCTAGGTCAGAAAAATCTAATAAGATCAACTCAGATTGAGCTTTAATTTTTTTAAAAAAACCAAAATAACATTATTTTAATGAATTGGAAGTCAGGTTTTGATGTCTATCAAGTCACCTGAGTTTTAATCTTTCTTTATTTTTCTTAAAATTAGATTGATACATGCTACCGTAGCATGGCCGTGATGGTGATCCTGGGTCTGGAGGCAATGGGTCCAATTATCAATCCTGAGCTAATTAAGGAGGATCTGGACCTGGAAGATGCATTAGCCTCAGCACAAACCCTACCAGATGTGGCCTATGGAAGTGATATTCCAGCTCCAGAGAACCTCTGGCGCCTTTCACATATGGTCCAGTTTCGAACTGCTGGTTCTCTCATGGCCCATAAACCTTGCCTAAATTGAATTGTATCTTTTCTTATTGGTATATAAACCTTGCCTTGGCATTTTGAAATCAAATTACCTGATGGAAAAGAAAGGCTCTTAGTCTAAAGCTCTTGCAGACCACGTTTCTGACCCGTAAGCACCATCCCGCCCAGTCCTCAATGGCAGAACAGCTGACAAAGACGATGCATGAACCCACAACTTGCAAAGGATTGTATGGGTCTTAAATAATTTGATTTTAAAAAAAATTGTAACAATAAATTAAGAATACTAGCAAATAGCATGGTTTAAAAAAGAATTTGTGAAAAAACACACTTCCAGCCTTTCATGATTCTAAATAACAACACCTTACTCTATCATAAAATTAAATCCGGACTCTTTTTCTAAAGTTAGGTTTTTTTAAAGAAGTTGTGATTGAAAACATGATATTTGATTTTATATTATGATTTTTTTATGTATTGTATTTTGAAATTGTGACAATTACAAGTTATGCTATCTTACTAAAAATTTTTATAATAATATTATTTATTAAAATTTTAAATTTTTTATGGTAAAAGTCCAGAATAGTCAAATAATTTAGCTACATATTCTTCATAGGAGTTAAGAGATATCAAGTAACCATCTCAATTTAATAATTTATGAGATTTTAAGATATAATTTATATTATTTTTTAATACATCCTCTTAAGTAAAAGTCATTTGGATTTGAAATTTGCACAGGATTACATTACATTATACTTAATTTTTATCAAATAAATGAGTATTATGAGATTTGAATTCATGATTGTTTAGTCACCAAGGTTCTAATACATGAAGGCCTGAAAAGCATACAAATCCCATACGTGAAGGCTTCTGAGATCCTTGAATAGCTAAGCGAGGTACAATATCAGGTAAAAAGTCATTTAGAATGAAATTAAAATTGCGATCATACTTGGAAAAAACATCATCATATTGCGATTTTCTTCTAATATGGTTTTATATTATCGTTGATACAACTAAATATCTACATATTTTTTTTAAATAAACATGTATATATATATAACAAAAATTACCTCTAAATATAACCACTCAATAAAAAAGTTTTATACAAATAAATTATAATAGCATAAGTAATATATGTTTTGTGGCCATTATTACATAAAAACTTGTTTGAATTTTCACCAACCTATAAAAACTAGGCACGTTTAATTTGTATTTATACTTATTTTTAAAGGGCATCGTTTTCAATCACGGATAAAAATTTGTAAATTTTCAGAACCAGCTGCCACCATGTAGAGCACCAAATCCTCTCTTCCTTTCAGTTCTCCATTTGCCTCTTCTTCGTTTTGTTTCTCCCTTGGCCTAAAAACAACACAAGATTAGGATGTAATTACCAGTGCAACGAAGCATCTCACAACAGTTATCCTAGAACTTGGAGGAGAGAGCACAACAGTTGTTGATTAAAAGATAGCTACTAGATAATGGGAAAAAACAAAAAGATGTTTGCCTCCTTAACATCAACTAGCTAAAAGAAAAACTAGGGGAAACTTTTGGAAAGGATCCAATGGAATCAAAAAACCCATTATATATGGTAAACTCAAACCACTTGAATTATTTAAAAGGGATCTTGAATGAAGATTAGGTGTTCAACAGAATTGTCATCGAGGCCAAAGAAATCAAAACAAATCAGGAACAAAGGGAAAGATGGGCTCTTAAATGAGAAAGTTTTACAATGTTAATTAAAATTATACAATGTCGTTAAGAGAGAGGATAACACAGCAATAAATAGCAATTGTTTTTTTCTTTTCAAAAATTGAGGTCTAACCTCAGTTTTGAAGGGGGGCCCACATGAAAAAAATGATCAGCAATAACTAAACACTTTAAAATAACTTTTGATGCCAGCCGCAACTGCAGTAGCAAACCTAAACACCTTTTAAAGCTCCTGTAGACCAAGTTTTTGACACTTAAGCACCATCCTACCCAGTCTATAATGGCAGAATAGTTGACAAAGACGATGCATGAAGCCACAACTTGCAAAAGATTGCATGGGTCTTAAATAATTTGATTTTAAAAAAAATTGTAATAATAAATTAAAAATACTAACAATTAGCATGATTTTTTTTCAAAAAAATAGTGAAATAATACAATTTCAGCCTATCATGATTCAAAATGACAACACCTTACTCTATCATGAAATTAAATCCTAGATTTTTTTTAAGTTGTGTTTTTTAAAGAAATTGAGATTGAAAACATGATATTTAATTTTATATTATGATTTTTTATATATATTTTATTTTGAAATTGCGACAATTACAAGTTATGCTATCTCACTAAAAAAAATTATAATAGTGTTACTTGCTAAAATTTTAAATTTTCTATGCTAAAAGTCCAGAATAGTCAAATAATTTAGCCACATACTTTCCATAGTAGGAGTTAAGAGATGTCAAGTAGCTTATGAGATTTTATGATATAATTTATATTATTTTTTAATACATTCTTTCAAGTAAAAGTCATCTGGATTTGAAACTTGCACATATCTATATTATATTATATTTAATTTTTATCAAATAAATAAATGTTATGAGATTCAAACTTATGACTATTTGGTGATCAAGGTTCTGATAACATGTTAAAGAATTATTTAATCTAATAACTTATATTATAGATAAAATTTCATAATATAGTTTATATTATTTTTTATATATATAAAAAAAGAAGACAATCGTACGCAGGAAATTTTTTGAATGACTATTCACACCAATTTTGATTGTTTTTAATCTCCAAGGGGGCATTGTCAAGAGAACTCATTGCAGCATAAAAAGTAGCTAGAATTAATAGGTTAAATAACTATAATACAAGTCCTAATTAAAAAAATAATATTTTGAGGATAAAATTGACATAAAAGAGTAGTTTGGGTATAAAGTTGATACTCCCTTGGTAGTATGAGAATATACGTGTTTGCCCAGTAATAAAAGAAAGAACCAAAATCTTTTTCCCCATTTGTTTCTAATCAAAAGATGGGAATACTCTTTTGTATGAGAGACTTTGAGAATTAGATCCTATCTGGGAGAGTACGTGGTAGCTTTTGTCCTTGATAAGTTTCAATTAAATATATTTTTTATAAAAAATATTAAATTAATATTGTTTTAGTAATATTTTTTTAATGATTTGGATAGATTAATATTAAAAANTTTTTTTACATATATATATATATATATATATATATATATATATATATATATTCCTTTCAAAGTGGGAATCTTAGACATTTGATAAAGTTTGCTTTTGCAATACAATTCAGAATTTTTTCTAAATTGATTTTGTATATATATAATTTACATCGTTGTATGTTCTATTTAAGAAAAAATGCCTTTTTACACTAGTTTTATAAGTGGGTTTACTTAAAAAAAATATTTAAATCATTGGATAATCTTATTAATCTATAGTTTAGGCCAATTATTTTTATTATTATTATTATTTTAAAAAAATATTAGAAGTGATCCAATCAAATTTGGATCAGATTTGATCTGCTTAATTGATCATAAAAACCCATGTAGAGATCTTGTTTTATTTAAGTTTTGAATTATATATTTTTTGTATCTGCTTGTTAATTTCATCCGAATTTAATAATTATAATTTTTTTAATTTAAAATTACTTTTGAAAACACTCTAATTACAAAACCAAATCATGCATAATTAACTGGTGTAGTCGAATACCATCAACTAAAATCTCAAACATGAAGACAGAAAGGAAAGGAAAAAAAAAAGAAATTAAACTTTGGACTTTGAAGGGAAGCCGATGTTCATTGCTATGAACTTAATTATCGAATATACCACTGCTTTTGTTTTAGAGATATTAATCATAAAATTATAGCCTATGGGACGGAACATCATTTACTGCTCTAAATCACATGCAGACTACCAAAACAGTTGATAATAGCCCTTGGATGAATCCATTCCTTTCTCTTCTATGTAGACTGAATGGGACGACCCACATAGATGAGTTCATTTCACATCAAATCCGTAAACATATGTTTATATACATAGGTCATAGCTAGTTAATGTTAGAAGATAGAAGAAGATAAACTTAAATATCTAAAACAACAAGGGATTTACCTTACAATGATTGTCAAAAGGAGAGAGGTTTAGTTGTTTTCATTGAAGAAAGTAAAGTTCAAATCAATCCGTTGATCCACAAGTTAACCAGTTTAATCTAAAATCTGGATCCTGGGCTTAGTCAGAGATCTGATTGCACCTTGTAACCATGGCTAGATTATGACTGTTTTTGTGCGTGAGCAATTATTTAACCAAACATAGAGGGATCTTGCTATATTTGAAGATAGTTCAAAGACATCACAAGAAGGAATTAAGAACAGACAGTGGTGTCAGAAGGTGTATGATTTGCCACTTGTGAGGTTTCCACCTGTAAAAGCCACTTGTATGTGGCACACAAATGGTAGTGTAGCAGTAATTGAAAGATGCGTATCCTAAAGTTTGGATTTTTCTTTATCCTAATGTTCAAGGCAAAGCTTAGCTTAAGAGGGGGAGAAAATCAGAAGATGTTAATCAATCAGGATCCTCTGATGAACATAAGTCACACTTTGCCACTGTACCCACTTAGTAGCATTAATGATGATAAAAACGAAAGATTAGATGCAGCAGAAAACAGAGGAGTTGGCTTCTGTCCAGAAAAGAGCTCCCCTCTCTTTCCTTCTCTCTTGATATCTCAATAATCTAAAAGCTCTTTCTTTTACTTTTTCATTGGAGCATTCACGAGACCCCCATGAAGTTTCTGCTTTGAATTCATCTATATTTCCACTGCCAAACGACCTACTCTCTTGATCCTGGCGTGAAAATCTCTCTTCTTGTTTGTTTTTTTGGCTACAGTTACACCCCTGCATTTTCATGAATTGTCTTCTTTTCTTTGCTTTTCAGCTCTTCATGCCATGAATCCTCATAACCTTTCCATGTTTGGTCCTTGTCTTTATTGGTAGTTATCATCTGTTGACAAATTTTCAGCATGGAAAGTTGTCATTTGGCTGGTTTTTTCATGCGCTAAAGAACTTTGATGAGCGTGTTTTCTTTGTTGTGTGCATGTCTGTTTCTTGTACTGGTTTTGATCAGTTCATGAAAATCCATTTTTCCTTTTCAATTTTCTGCAGAACCCATGTTTCTGAATCAGTTCATGCACTTTCTAAAATCAATCCACACTTTCAGGAGGAAAGTTCCTTTTGATTGTTTGACTTGACACCTTTTCTTTTTTTCTTAATCATATCTTTGGCAGTCATATCAAACACAACAAGAGAGGTTCTTCAATGGCGAGTTCATGTTTCCATGCATTTCGTCTTCGAAGACCGAAGAGCAAAACATTAACAATTCCTTCCTCATCAAAATCCCATTTGAATTCTGAAATGGAGAGCTTGGAGAGGAAGAGATTTGACAGCATGGAGTCATGGTCAATGATACTGGAATCTGAGAATGTAGAGACTTGGGAGGCTTCAATGGAGGACCAAGAGGAATGGACTGCTGACCTTTCACAGTTATTTATAGGCAACAAGTTTGCCTCTGGAGCTCATAGTAGGATTTATCGTGGAATTTACAAGCAGAGAGCTGTTGCTATCAAAATGGTGAGGATTCCAAACCAAAAGGACGAGACTAAAACTTTGCTTGAACAGCAATTCAAATGTGAAGTTGCTTTGCTATCGCGTCTCTTTCATCCCAATATAGTCCAGGTCTGTGCGGTTTTGATTTCCAATTCAGTTAAAAGCACAAAAAGCATTTCCTTTTATTAATTAGCAATGATGTAGTTGATATGATTAATATGTTAATGAGTAATTAGTGAAGGTATAAAAGGTAATCAATGTATCCTGCGGGTATTTCCTTGGTCTAATGTGCTTAATTTTGTAACTTGACTTGGACAAGGAACTCTGTTCCAACGTGAAAGCTTTGTTGATTTATTGAATTCTCTTCGTTATCCTAAGTTGTCTTCAAGCTTTAGAAGATGCCATACTGGGTTGGCCTGATTTTTTGAGACAGCCTCAAATTTACCGGCATCAGCTTGATGATAGCCTCAAATTTCTTATCTGTATCTGTGCTTTGTACCTCAACCTGAAGCTTCGATGAGTTTCTAAGCTCACGCTATTGATGCTTCTGAAAAAAATTAGGCTTTAGTCTTGCTTTATAATCAGTTTCCATAGGCGGAGAAAGGATGTTCAGTTATAAACTCATCCTTGCTTTGGTTATAGCAATATGGTAAAAGTGCTTTCTATGCAGTTCATTGCAGCCTGTAAAAAGCCACCTGTGTACTGTATCATCACAGAATACATGTCACAAGGAACTCTGAGGATGTATCTCAACAAGAAAGAGCCATACTCACTTTCAACAGAAACAATACTGAGATTAGCTCTTGATATATCACGAGGAATGGAGTATCTTCATTCACAGGGAGTCATCCACAGAGACCTGAAATCAAATAATTTGCTTCTGAATGATGAAATGAGGGTTAAGGTTGCTGATTTCGGCACATCATGTCTAGAAACACAGTGCCAAGAAACCAAAGGGAACAAGGGAACCTACCGCTGGATGGCACCTGAGATGATCAAGGAGAAACATTGCAGTCGGAAAGTTGATGTGTATAGTTTTGGTATAGTGTTATGGGAGCTAACTACGGCTTTGCTTCCCTTTCAAGGAATGACCCCTGTCCAAGCTGCATTTGCTGTAGCCGAGAAGGTATGCAGATTATTTTTGTTCGATTCAACTCGCATTTGCTAGTTACAAGCTCTCGTAGAAAAAAGATTTGCCTGCATGCTTCTTTTATCCTACAATTTGATGTTTACAAAAAGAAAAATAAAACGCTCATGTTGTAGCAGTGGGAGTTTCCCATAATATATCAGGTAGTGTTTGGTTAAAGTCTTGAAACTAGGGACGGGTACAATTAGAATAGAGAGACATGTCCTTTCTGTTTTGAAATAATAGAAATTAACTCCAAAACTATTATAAACATGGATTTATGTCTCTGTCTGTCGTGTCTGTCTTGGCTTTGTCTCTGTCTCTTCTACCAAGTATTTGTCCCTTCTATCGTGTATGCCAACCAAAAGCAACTGTTCATAATATCAATGAGATCTATTATCTCAGAGAACGATCATCTAAAACAGTAAAATTTGCACGAAAAACTCGGTAGGAGAAAAGAGGCGATTTTGTCTGTTATTTTTGTATTGCTATGTTATTGATCATCTGCTAGTTTCAAGATGTGTATCTTATTTAGCAATGCACCCCTTCTGAACTCATGCTTGCTATTAATTAGGTGATATCTGAAATTTGTTGTGAAATCACTCATTGGTGGCCAATGGATAAACAAAAACAGTAACATCTTGGATGGGTTAATTCAATTTGGTATCTGCTTTGAAGAATAATTTTGGAGGGCAAAAGCTCTGAGAACTTGGAAATGATGAGAATGATTATTTCCAGAATCTAGCTACAAACACAGTACTGCAAAACAAGTTTTCCTAAATTAGTTCAAGTTGAAAACTAGTTTCGATGAGCATGTATCACACAAAGTTGATATTCAGCTTTATTCCTCTCCATCCTTAGGGCATATGAGCAGAAGGAGCATCTCCTTTCCTTATCTGCCCGAATTTTTCCTCAGGGAGTGAGTAGACTAATTCTGCTATCCCCATGATACTGTAAATTTACATTGCTTTATGACCACTTAAGCCTTAATAAAATGATTCGGGGTTCTGCTGCTTATTGCCACTACTGTCTCCAAAACTTAATGTTTTCCTTCTGTTAAGAGGCTGTAAACTTTAACTGAGTTACTGTTGTGTTAAATTTGTTTCAATGGAGATTCTAAAAGGCAGATAATCACCAGTTTTGGTTAGGTTGATCATGCTGTATTTTCATGGTAAGACTCTGAGATTGCTCATCAAAACTCTTGCTGCTGATCTAGTTCTTTGAAAGAACATTTGATCCGTGTGTACAAAAATAAGATTTGTAGACATCAATTGAGCCATGTCGAAATGCTTATAAAAACTGAAAATGGTTACTTATTTTAGGGACTATAAGGATGGAACCTGAGAGCTTCCACTATGGTCATTTGAAATATAAAAGGGCTCTGCTAGGCATTTTAGCCGGAGCATAATTTTAGATGAAATTGAGCGATATGAGGCTCTGTGAATAACTGGAAGCATACCATACGTATTTTTTTCAAGTTCTGTCATAAGCATGGTTCTTAAACTTGGCCCAGCCTGGTGGTTGACCTGCCGACCCGGGGCTTAGACCAGGCAGAGTTAGTGGAAAACCCTGGATTCAAAAATCCTGCTGTTTGATGTCTGTTTCAGTTTTTTTTTTTAAAATGAAGCTAGGTTAACCTGGCCAACTCTTGACTGGGCCTTAAGCAGGGTCAAACTGCAGGTTGGGTGTCTTAACTATGGTCTGGAGAAACTCTCTGTCAGTTTTATAGGAGCAATGTTCCTCTGGTCTACAATTTGTAAGGCTCCTATGCTCAAATTATGGGGGAAAGCGGTGGTAGCAGAAGATATGTGGTGGAGCTTAGAATGCATATGACTGATCTCACAATAAAAGGAAAACTCTCTGCGGGATCAACATATCTTATCCCATTGTTGTTTCCATTGAAAATGATCCTTTCGTTGCTAACTATATTTTTAATTCTGAAGTGCATCCTGTGGCCTCAGAACTTGGGGCAACAGACCAATTCTATATAAATTAGTTTTTTTTTTTCCATGGCAGAATGAGCGGCCTCCACTGCCAGCAAGTTGTCAGCCAGCACTTGCACATTTGATAAAGCGCTGTTGGGCAGCCAACCCATCCAAGCGACCAGATTTTAGTTACATTGTTTCTGCTTTGGAGAAGTACGACGAGTGCGTCAAAGAAGGCCTTCCTCTTGCTTCGCACTCGGGGCTTGTCAGCCGGAATGCCATTCTGGAACGCTTGAAAGGCTGCGCATCCATGAGCTCATCTGTAACTGTACATGCCTAACTCCAATTCAAGGTACTGCCACATCTCTAGTCCTTTATAACCATTAACTTGTACATGATGTTCTTCCAGTAATCTAAGGTTATGGTCTGCTGGAGGCATATCAATAACGTTCTCTCAGATTTGGATTCACCTTCCAATGGTTCCATACTTTGGACAGACCAAGGAGGGTTGTTTCACTTCTTAAGAACTATAAAGAATGCTAAATCTTTTAGAGAAGAGACTGAACATGGATGCTGCTGTTACGCTATTAGTTAGATAATGCGGCATGTCTACCAGTGTTTCATTACTGTCTTGAGACAGAAAACAGGAAAGCCACTTCAAAACTGTTCCAGAGATATATTTATTTTATATCTTCGTTGCCATATCTTTAACCAAACACGTTTCTGTTTTTATATGCATGTTCTTCTACCCTTAGATGCTAGCCAAACACAAGAAAGCTTAAAGAAAACTTATGTTTGAATTCTTCAATGAACAATGTCGTTTTCACTATGTTTTAAGCTCAGACATCCCTTGTAGCAGGTGAAATGTTAGGCAGACTGGACCTGTTGTGGATTCTCCACAGCAAGGAAGAAAGACTGCATTATCCAATAGGGAAGAGGAGGACCCAAAAAGGCCCATCCCACAAGCAATCATCTTGAAAAGAGCTGTAAATATATGGTGTCTGTCTCCCCCAGGAAGAAAGAAATTTTCAAATTTCAATCATGGATGAATATGATAGCTAGCAATCCAGTTAGAGGAATCTCCACCTAATGCCACCATTTTTCAACCTTAATTATTGATCATCATAAAAGTTAGGGTTAGCCCTAAATCACGATAGAAGAGTATCTATCACGTGTATGCCTCATCCAATTAGCCATAAAAATTGTGCTAACTAGCTATTGCTTTTTTGTTGCCCTTTCTCTCTTTTGTTTTTCTCCATGATTCTCCCTCCACCGGTCGTCCATGGTAACATCATCCAAGCAGTTTTTAGTTGTTCTCCATTTATATTGGATAATTTTATATCATATCACCTCTACATCTTACTCATGATGTTCGATAACCAGACAATATTTTTGTTTTTTTTTTTAATAATCAATATGATGTTTTGTCCAATTAAAGTATATTTTTCCACTAAAAATAGCTGAAAGTTGATTTATAAATTAAGAAATGTGATTATGAACTCAAAAAAATAATAATTTAAACTAAACAACGTATCATCTGGAAATCACTAATTTACTTGTGATTATAACATTGGTTTTTAAATGTTAGATAATATTTTAAGAACTAATATTACCATCATTGTCATGTGTTATTTTCATTTGTAGCTAAGAAATATGCAAAAGGGTTTAAGCAGTAATAAGTGATTATGTTATTGTGTTGATTAAAGAGCCTTTTAGGCAGCTGGCTCACATGCCATTGTATCGAGAAAAGCAAGACAATGTGGCACTTGCACTAGATAGCATGGGCATCATGAGTTACCCTTTTCAAAGTAGATGACTCTATATATATATATAATATATTAAATTTCAAATCTTACATGAATTGTTGGCTGATCCAATGAAGCAAATGGATGGAGATGCAAGCTGCTTAATCTATAAATTGTGAGTGTAAATTATGAAGGAATTTGTGTGTGTGTGGAATATAACCACTCTTTTTATTTAAATGGAAGACAAAAAAAAAAATCAAGTTAAAGCAAAAACAAAAGACACCTGAGTTTTTATCTAAAAAAATAAAAAAATTTAACGCCAAATTTTTTTTTTAATTTTCTTCAAATAATATCTATTTTAGATATATTTTACGGATTTTTTTTTCAGTGTCCAAATATGTAAATTTAATAGGCTAATTTACTCATCTTAATTCAAGTAACGAAACAAACATATGAGTAAAGAAAAAAAAAGAATACAAATATGCATTGAAATATAGCTAATTATGAAGAGGTCTCTGGGAGAATGATAAAGTTGATTTTGAAAGTATTTTTTGTAAAAAACACATTAAATATATATATTTTTTTATTTTTTTAAAAAAATTATTTTTAATATCATCATATTAAAATAATCTAAAAACATAAAAATAATTTTAAATTAAAACAATTTAAAAAAATCAAATAAATCACGGGAGGGTAAGGTAAACATGGATAAAGTTGTTGTTGATGTTGCTTTGTTGGAGTCGACTTGCACCGAAATTAACTCTATGATTATTGACTAATTCCGAACAATGAGAGAGTCAAAGTGTGATCTCATTGTCATAAATGGGTATCACCAAGAACATTATTTGGTTTTGCTTTACCATTTCAAAAATCAATTCAAACTTTTTATTCCAATTAATACACTCTCTTGAGATGAATGAGACATTTGGTATTGACTTTATCTTTAATTAATTCGAACGAGATGCTCATCTTGGCAGCATTAAGAACCCCCACCAGAAGCATCATAAAAGCAATTGACGTGTTCAAGCATGCCCTTGTGAATAGGTTATTCAAGTCCAATCCAGTGCTTTATTTATTTATTTTTTAATTAAATTTGGGAAATAATAACATAGAAATTGGATAGCAAGTTGAAGAATTTTATAGTTTCCTAGCAGTAAACATAGACAATTATTCAAAAAAAAAATAATAGACATGAAAAGAAAAGAAACATGAAAAAAAAAATATTTATATTATTTTTTATTAATATAATTGTTCAGGTCAACTTGTGTGTCTCGACTAATCTCACGGACTGAAGTTAATAACCATATAAATCTTTAATGATATTGAAATTTATGAAACTTGGAATTGATGATTTAAAAAAAATAAATTTAAAATCTAACTAATTAAGTTATACTCCTTAAAATTAATAAAAATGAATACAATTATAGATTTGATCACTCTATAATTTTTTTTATAAGTAATATACGAGCTTCTAGGAGCATTGAGATGTTTAATGAATTGCTAGTGTCTCGTGGGTTTAATGAATGAGAATATACGATAATTTAGTATAATATAATATAAAGTTAATCTTAATATATACAATTATAAATAAAAAATAGAAAATCATAAAAAAAAATATAAATGTTCAATATTTATAAAATTGAGGTATAACAAGCACTCAACTACTGTAATTTTGTTATATAACTTGCAATCCAACAATGACATAGAAAATTGTAACCCAATGCTAAAATTCTTTATAAGGTTTGGGGTTAGTATGTATGTGTCTTGAATTAAAAAATAAATTAGCATAGCAAATTAAAAATACCAGCATAGTAGCATTATTTCGTTTAAATTAGCTGAGGCTGCCAAGAAATTGGGGCCTGGCTGTCCCCCAGTTCCTGCATGTGATAGGGCAATCACAGGGGAGGCAGCCAGGCAGATTCGCTTTCCAAAGATGGTCACTCCTTTTCACTAACCTGCTATCCATAGAAACACATGAACACAAAAACGACGTCCATGAGGACCATGAGAAATTAATATTGAATTTGACTTTGACTTTTCACCTGATCCATGGCCGTGGGATCAATCCATTTCTCTTCACTCCGATGATGTTTTCCGGTGGGTTCCTGCCCTGGTGCGTGTCTTGGATTGGACTGTAGTGCATGAAGTCGTTTGAAAGTGGTTTTTTTTTTCATATATAAATTTTTTAAAAAATATTTATTTATTTGTTCCAACATATAGATATTATAGAAGATATTAATAAAAAAACATTAACATAAAACATTAAATTTGATATTTTTAAAATAAAATATATTTTAAAATATATTCAAAAGCATAAATTACTATACTCTAAAATAGTGGATAATACATGATGCATCAAATATGGTGTGAAATACATACTCATTACAATAATCATTTGTTATGGATAAACATAGGATCTTCTCCTATTTTAGATTGAGTGTTACAAAATTAATTAAGAATTAACTTGATCAACCTAGTCATAATCCATTTAAATTTTTTAAATTTTTTCTATTGACTTGGTGTTAATCTATTCTGTCCATAATCTAAATTTTATATCAACTTTATCTCTAAATCTGGTTTAATAACTTTGACATTGATAATTAAATGCTTTTTAATAAACTAACAATGGTTAGTTCAAGTAATTTGCTGTTTATTTTTTTAAAATAAGGTTTTGAATGTAATTTTTATGTACGAAGCATATTTTTATTGAAAGAACTTTTTATATATATAAGGGCTCGTCGAAAAACATAAAAAAGGGGTGATCATATCAAACCTCGGCAAGCACTCAATATTTCTGCTTGTGTTTTCTTTTCCAAAGAACTTGTATTTTTTTTTTTTTAATGTATCTCCACCTAGTCATCATATCCTGTCCTGCTGCTAAAAGCCACTTATCAGCAGCGATTTGCATGAAATGCACAGCACTGCTACAGTTACTTGAATGGAAAGATTAATATCCAACTGACATTGACATAACCTTCTCGTCAAGACAGCACTTCACTTCACTTTCTCTCTGGTTATCCGAAGATTACGAGAGAATCTCCCCTTGCACCGACGGCTTCGAGTTTAAATACATTTTTTTTTATTTCTTTAAAAAGATTACATCATATGTATTAAATAAAGTCTGATTGATTTAATAACTCAACACCTAACTCTATCAAATTTATTTTTAAATAAATTAAGAAATAACTTTATTAAATGTGAATGATTGATGAGTTAATATGCAACTCGGTTAAACCCAAATAATATTTTTTGGAGTCAATTCTATTTTTTATCTAAAATAATATCATTTAAAATAAATAAATAAAAACCTTAAACACGTTATTTTATAATAAGTTTGAGCTAATTTGTTTTTTATTTACACATATATTTTAATAATTCTTATATTTATTTATAAAATTCACTGAAAAAAATATTGATTTAATTTTTTTCCCAAACAAAATATATTTTTAAAATACACTAAAATATAACTTTAACAGAAAAAACAAACTCTGCATTAAAGAATAGAGCCAGTGGCCATATATGTAGCAACGAAAAGATTTCTGGACTGCAGCGGGGACAAGAACAGTGGATTGGGGTGGCCTGGCCTCTTTTCCTTCCCCTTTTTTGTTGGGAAATTCATCTTTTTAAAAATATTAAGGTGGTTTTATGTTTTTTTATTTAAAATAATATTTTTTAAAATTTATATTTAATAGTATCATATCAAAAAAATATAAAAAATAAAAATAAATTAATTTAAAAAAAAAATACAGTTGAACTAAAATGACAAACACAAACACCACCCATTTTTGCCATTATGCAAGAGAACATGCAACCACCTTTGCTTTAATCGAGGCATTTTATTATTCTTGTGCCTGCTTTTGCCGACCCCGATAAGTGATGACACCTATATCTATTCCCTTTCATTTCCACCACAAACATCACCGCTCCCACCGCCGAAGAGGAGGTTGCTCGCTCTCTCCTCACTAATTGTGCGATAGCGATGCTTCTAGTGACCTCCGTGATCACCCTTGTCCTGCCATTTCTGCTATGCTATGTCATCCACTCGCGTTCTAAAATTGGAAACCATGTTTGGCCATCCCTCTCTAACCTTAATTTCATGGATTTGCTTCCCATTTTTTTGCAGAAAACGAAACACTAGGTTGCATTTAATTCTAGAAAATACAGAAATGTATTTGATTTGTATAAACAATTCTATTTCTAAAATAACTTCTAGTATTGAATTTTTAAAATAAAAGTATATAGAAATAAGTCGTTTCTATTTTATTTTTTTATATCTCGATTCAATAACTAAGAAATAATATGGGTTTAAAAAGAATTATTTGAATTGATAATTTAAGTATTCTTTATATTGTGAAAAGTTATTGTAGAAAGCTTTAATTTGATATAAAGGTTTGAATAGTATTAGCATAAAACAAAATTCTGCCCTTTGAGATTGTGATTCAATTATTTCTAAAATACTTCTCAAAATATTCTCTACATGATTTAAGTATTTATTTTATATTCTCGTTACTTAAAATTATATATAAAAAAAACCCCACTTAAAAAACATTAATTTATAATTTTTTTCAAATAAAAATTATTTTCAACAACCCCACCAAACATCCAAATATAATTGAGTAATCATTGATGCTCCAACATTAAATATTCTTGATTTTTCCCTTATCAAATCCTTGAATGTTTGCTAGAGCAGTGAAATATTCCAAGATTAATATTATTCATTTATCAAACAAAATTTACTACTCTAATGAGAAAGAGAACAAACACCTAACTTAGATCATACAGATCATCAAGTTATGTAAAATATTTTTTTGACAGATTTTAATTTTAATGCTATTCATAGATTATCTTACCTAGCTAAAGAGATGATATAAAATCTGCTAGAAAAAACATCAAAATTGATAATGATTCAAGACTATAAACAAGGAAGATTAAAAACAAAAAAAAAAAAACAAGAAGAAAATCCTTCCCTTTATGATCTTATAGCGAAATGCCAGAAAAGTAGTAGCCTGCAGGTTATACAACAAATTAAACCCGCCAGCTCTCTTCCTTTCCTGGTTCCATCTAATTCACTAGCCCAAAACACCCCAAATCCTCTCCCCGATGAAGCTCACAAACCTCCTGACGGACCCTTTATCTGTCACTTCTTCTTCATCACCAGCAGCAGCAGCAACTTCACCCCCACCCCCAGCGCTTCTATTTTCATCCACTGAATTAGACTCGTCCATCCTGTGCTTCATTCTCAACTCTGCCCCCTTGATTAACTCACCAGACCCTTGGCTATTTCCCTTCCTTTTCCTGTCTTTCTTGTTCTTTTTGCCGCTTGAAGAACTACTCCTTCCTTGTTTCAACAACCACCAATCCTCAAAAGCATCAATAATCTCATGAATGAGCTGTCGATTAGGAGACGAGTCCCATCTAATCCAGTAAATCATGTAACACCTAAAACAGTCACAGTTGAACATAGGAGGATGGTCATTATTGCTGCTGCTGCTGTTCTTGGTGTAAGAAGTTGTCTTTTGGCGAGAGCTACTCTTGCGGCTATTCATATAGGACCAGTTGCTGCAGAGGATATTGTTATTGCTTGAGCAGGAGATAAGATAGGCCAACACCTCTCTGTCCTCTGGAGAAAGAGCTGCTGTGAGGGTTAGGATGGTGGCCGGAAGAAAGGACAGATGGTCTGATATTATTGGCGGCGATGGATGCACCGTGCCTTTACGGTATAGCTTCTTCATGCTTGATACTCTGGGTAGATGCTGTAAAGGGAGGGAGGGAGGGAGAAGGGGATAGTAGAGGGCTATCTAACAGAGGCAAAGACTGGAAGTTAAAGACTTTGAAAGTTCGATGAAGAAGATGCCATATCATACATGTGAGGGCAGAGTATATGTGTGGCAAATGGCCAACACTCTCACACTCTGTTATAGTTTTTTTTTTTAAAAAAAATATATATTAAAATATTTTTATTTTATAGCATTAATATATCAAAATAATTTAAAATACTTACCTAAAACGAAAAAAAAAATTCAAATGTTTTGAAAATACCTCGTGTTGGCAACGCTGTGTATCATGTATTTGTTATTGCGAGTCTTTTTTTTTATTTAAAAGATTATTAAAATATTTTTTATTTTTAATATAAATCTATTAAAATTATAAAAGAATTAATTTTTTAAATAAAATATATTCAAAAAGAAGAAGTACGGCATGCAGTTTACCTGAGTTAGAGAGAATCACGTTACAGAAAAGTAAGTAGTCATGTTTAGTCTTTGGTTCCTGTCTAGTCACTAAACTGCCCCTGTTTAGACGCAGCTTTTCAGTTGAAGGGGCGGTGGAATTGATTGTCCATTAGGGCTATTTCAAGAATTTTCCCCAACAATACCACATTGCATATTTATTTATTTTCTTAGTTAAAGAAATAATTTCTAAACGTATATAATACATGCAAGTCTTACATCATTTCTTTTTTCACAGTTTTAAAAAATAATTTCTAAACTATAACGATTTAATTTAATAAGTTGTATATAATATATCTAAGTTCTTTCCTATAAATAAAAAAATAAAATTTTAAATTCTCATAATTTAATTGGTTGCATATAATACAAGAGTCTCTAACATGATTTTTTTTTCTAAAATTTTTTATATACGATGGTTATCACACGCATACCTATCAAAAATTTATATCCATCAGCATATCAAAAATTCATATTTAGCACATGTATTATAAATGGTGACAAGTTAGATAAGTATATTACCATTTTTAAACGACACATGTAAATCATCTTGAATTCTGAAGTGTGCTTCTTCTTTTTTTAATTTTTAATGTTTATAAATTTATTTTATCAAAATATTGTAAAAAATATTAGAAGTGTCATCATTTGAATTCTCATGTATCTCTAGTTTCTCATTTTTTTCTTTTCTCTTCTTTCGCCATTATTATTGTTGAGAAAAACTCGAATTTCACCGGGTGAACTTCTTGGGACGGTTGATAATGTTGAAAAAAAATTATGCTGCATTCCCTTGCAACAAGCATTGGGTCACATCTTTGCTTCCAAGAAATTGTTCACAGCCATGTCTTGGAAGTTCGTTGGTGTATTCACGGACCCTTCACCTTTTGTTCACCCACAGTCTTCAGCTGTGACAGTTTAACCGCAAGCTCTAAATAGCGGCCAGCTTAGCAATTTCCTCCTGCCTCCAGTGCTTGTCCATCCCCAAGCAGAATTCTATTAATACAGCTCAATAAGTGGAGCATGATTTAATTCAAGCCATTTCCTAGCATTCCCATGAAGTGAATAAAGCATACAGAGTTAACATTTTATTCTATGATCTCGCAACCCAGATGTCGAGGGCAGAAGAGCTCGTAGAAATACAGCATCCACCACACCAGTATATGACAATGCTCACAATATTTCAGCAGTTGAATGCTTGACACTGGAATCATTTTACCACAACGCGCATAATAATATCTGAATATTTGTCCCCCCCGTATATGTGATAGATTCTACTACATAACCTAGAGCTATGACATGAAGCTTTTGCAAGTTCACCAGTACCCAAAACTCTACGAAGAACTTGGCAGTCGAGTCTTGATCCATGATTCCAGGTATTTCAACTCCGCATTGTTTATTGAATGGCCAAGACCAGGATAAGCCTGCACAAGTGCAGATGATCAGCAGGTTTCATCCATTGAATGATAAAAAAAATGAATTTTTTTTGAGAGAACAAGATGTATCACCTTAAACTCGCAGCTTATACCAGCTTGTTCAAGGAAAGTGGGGCCTGCTTGTCCAGCTTCAAACAATACTGTTGCATCAGCCATTCCATGTAACCACAGAATAGGTGTCTGCGCAAAGTTAAACTAGGGATCAATCTCATGAAACCCAAGAAGTTATATTCTTGTTACAAGTAAATCACTCGGAGAATGATAAATGGATACAACTACAAAAGAACAACGTAGCTGGCTACCACAGAAAAATGAGGACAGCAGAGGAAACTATCTTCGAATAAAATACTGGAGAATCAACATGCTCGCACTCTTAAGATTAGAAAGCATTTGTCTTTAGCAAGACATACCCTCTTTGCATCTGGTGAAACCTGTTCCATAATAGAAGAATTAAAAGGAACCCATCCACTGAAGACTGCTCCACCTCCTAGAGTTTTTGGGTACAGCAGAATACTGGACAAGGTCAAGGCACCTGCAAGAAGTTGTTAGATATCAGGAGGTCCTGAAAAATAGAAAAAAAAAAAACAGAGAGATCAATTTTCAAAGTTGTGGGTTTGAGGGATAGAAAGAGACCTCCTTGGCTGAATCCACACACAAACACATTCTCAGGATTTGTCCCTGCAGCTATTTCCTTGTCTATCATTGCATGCACATGCTGAACAGCTTTCAACAAACTACTTTCATCTTTTGGAGAACCCTGGAGCAAGTCAGCAAAACAAACTAACTAAAACACAAGCAAAATCTGGCATCAGAAGCGTCCAACATCTTGGATGTTTGAGGAAAATACTGGTGGGACCATCTCAAGATTTGAACCAAAAAATGACAAATATGTTTCTTTATCACTCAACATCGCATGAGACTTGCAAAGCTTATTCCATAGCTAGGTCCTCTGCGAGTGTTTTATTTCAACACAAAATTAGATATTTTAAAACTGAAACAAACAAAGAAACCAGTGACATACTACGTGCTAGTCAAGGTTAACAATTCAATCAAACTCCAGCTACAATATTCAAAATATAACTGGTCTATTCTTTCTGTATCAGAAGATTAAGATAATAATGGATTGTGAACAATAAAAAATTTATGTAGAAACACCATGAAGCAAGAGTACACAAACTTCTCGCTGAAATGGCTAGACAAAAAGAGTTGTCAGGCTCTTCAGGAAAAGATGGGGAGAGTTGGCTGGTGAGCCAAAGAACAAGGACAACAGGTGGAAAAAGGATTTGGCTATGCTAAGAAATTTGCAGATATCAAGGAAAATAAATATCCAACCAGAAGAATTAACAATGAATCCCTTGCGAGCACCATTTTATGTCCAGCAAAAGTTCAAATTACAAAATAGGTGTCAATGAAATAGTTTAATGCCATGAGATTAGAATAGGTGAATTGGGATCAAGAGGTATGAAGAGAACAATCTGAAAAGAAGTAACGAAGCTTTACTTACAGCTGTCACAGGAATCTCATGGATGTCAAACCATGATGGCATTTTAGCACCATCTACAAGGACAAATCACAAACTAATTAGTAAAGCAATGGATTACATGGAGGAAAAAAATTCAAAATATCTTACAGCTAAAAACAAATTATAAGGTCGCACACAGAATGAGCTCATGCCAAAGCTATTGGTATATAAGACCAGAACTTAAAAATTTTGAAAAGAAGGGACGATAGGATCCATCAAGCAACCAGAAAAACACACCCCAAAGAAGGAAATTAGGAGGATAAACATGGTCTGGAACTCTAGAATTATGTAAAAACCTGCCCCGCCCAAAAAACCAAAGGAGGGATTATAAAGATTAAAGTGAATGGAAACAATTAAAAAATAAATCAATATTCAAAAGTGATAGTCCACCAAATTGGTTTGAACAATCATAAAACAGATAAATAGTAAGAAAAACAGAGCAACTGAAAGAAATATACAGAAAGCACCACATGCTATGATATTCAACCCCTAATGACTTCTGCCACTGATTTAATTTGTTTCAGGGAAATGACAGCAAACTATCTCATCCAATGTCCTGTGTAAAGATCTTCACAGTGATATCCTTTCTCACTAATTCTTTTCTGTTTGTTACCATTAAAATAACAATTTATAAAATAGTTGATAAAGACATGAAATTTCCAGCCTTTTCACTTCTCATCCTTGTCAAATCCCCACCAAACTCTTAACATTATTAATTAATCAATATTCACAGTGCTAACAAGCTGTATATTGTAACATTCACTCTAAGATCATTCCTAATCGATAAGCAACTGGTAACAAGCAGGGTTTAATCATCAATTGAGAAGTGATCAATCAGGTGGTTCTCCTCCATGATCAGTCTGACCATTTTGAACAAACAGTGCAACAGCTATTTCCAACAATTTTATACATACACACAAAGATCAGAGAATTTTTCTCATATTGAGTCCTATGAAAATATTATTCAATGACTACACACAATAAGGGAACCATGAAAAAGCAAATCAATTCCTGAGAATACAGAAAACCCTTTACTACACACACAACAATGACCGGCTAATCTAACTAGAAACTTTGTCCAGATCATCAGTCAGAGATTAAATGAATCAAACACATCACCTCATCAATTATCTGAACTAAATGGAATCATTACTCTTTAACGTAAGGCACTGAAATTATCAAGATCGTTAAAAAAACAACAACAAAGAGTCACATAAAAATGAGGTAACCATAAATGAAGCAATACCATAAAGTGATAAGCCTTATAATTGGCATGAACAATCATAAAACAGATGAACCGCAATAGAACAAAGTAAAAAAGAAACAAGGGAAAGACCTCCATGAAATCGCTCATGGTGTGCTATTCTTAAACTCTTAGAGAATTGTGCCATTAAATTGGTTTTGTTTAAGGTAAATCGCTGCATTTTATCCACTGATTCAATATCCTATGCAGTCTCAAATTCCAAAAGTAATGAATCTTGTACACTATTGAAAACTCAGAGCAACAAAAGAGGCTTCTCAAGATCTCCTTTCCCACTCTTGTTAGCTTCATTTTACACACTCTCTCTTCCTTACCACCAAAATAACAGCTCATAAATGAATTAAAAGGCATCAAATCTCCAACTTTTGAACTTCAACTCGTCAATCCTCATAAATATTCTATCTTCATAACCACTATTCACAATGATAACATGCTCTATTTTAAAACATCGATCTAATCTTATTCTCATCAAGATGTAACTGACCACTTAACAGTCCAGAAAATACAAACACTATCAGCGATAGGTAGAACCTACATTCAGTGGATTCGCAAAAAGGGATCAATCAAAATTGAAGAGCAAACCAATGCGTAAGATGGAAAAATATATAAAACCCATAAATCACACCCATAACAACAAGTCCCACGTAACTAGAAATTTCATTCAGAACCCTAAACAAAGATTCACTGATTTAAAGACAAGGAAAAAAAACTTAAACTAAATTTGGCATAAAACCTGTAATTAATAGCACTAAATGAACAAGATCATTAGAAAAAACAAGAAAAACAGAAACATTGTTACAATATATGGAAGGATATGGCTTGGGGCTTACAGTTGCAGGAGACGGGGGCAATAGGAGCAGAAGGGAAAGACCATTTGGTGGTACGAAATTCAGGAGAAGTGAAGAGGGCCTTGATGGGCTCATTGGCAGGGCCTGAGTCACCCAATCCATGAAGCCATAGTACAAAACTACGAGCAGCAGCCATGGATTGCTGTTTTCGAGAAGACGAAGGAGGAGGAGGAGGAGGGTTTTCTGGCTGCAAGGAAACTGATGCTATGAAGATGGCGGTGCTCAAGAGGAGGGTTAATGAAAAGATTGCAATTGGCCTCCTTCTTGCTGTGAGTGTGAGCAGAACTTGATGCATTGTTTTTGGCCTTCCATGGTGACTCCCTTTTTATATTTTTGTTTTGCCAAAACCAAACCGAACCTGTTTCTCAACTTATTTATTATTTCCCGTTATAAATGAAATAGAAATGGTATGTAATTAAAAGTTTTAACTGATTTCAGCATGGTTATCCAACCCAGCCGAGGTTCTTCTGGCTAGGAAGCTAAGTTTCAGGTCAATTTAAAAAAATTAAAAAATAAAATATTTGAAATTTTAATATTTTATATAAAAAAGTAAAAAATAATTTATATAAATCTAAATTATATATAATTATTTTACATACAAAAGTTAAAAAAACAATATTTACACACACTATCTCACATATAAAAGGTAAAAAACATTTCATGTAACTACAAGTTGTATATATAGCTATCTCGTATTGCTATGTATTAATAAATTAATTTTATAATTTTTAAGTTTATAAATATAAAAAATAAAAGATAGATTTTGTTTGGGTTTTGGATTGACTTGCCAAATCATTTAGATTTAATTAGAGCTAATTACAAATTTAAATTTTATCTATTTAAAACATGAATAAACATGAATAAGATTATTAGAATCTCAAATTACCTCATCAACCTAAGTTGAATTTTATAATCATGTGTTGTGCTAGTAATTGGATTTTTGTATAATAAAAGTAATCCTCATATGTAATTTCTTTTTTATTTTAAAAAAAATCAATCTCTTTTTATTTTAGATAACGAGGTTCCATGATAAAATTGTAAAATGAATTAGGTTTTTTATAAATTATAGTCTTAGATTATTGAAGTAATTGAGTTTACCACAATAAAACAAGTTTTATATTTAAATTAATAAAATATAAGATGAAAACTGTATGTATAAAAGTAAAGAATGATAAAGAATATATATATATAAATGTTTTGTGTTTTGTTGAACTTATGAGATTGTTTATAGTTATGTTTTGTTTGAGGTTTCTTATATTATAGTGTGATTGATTCTAAAATGATTATACAGTCATTTTTTTTGAAATTTAGTGGAAGTTTCATGTGATTTGTGATTTAACATATGATTACTTATAATTGTTGGTATTGTCATGTGGTAGTTAGTCTCCTGCTTTAAGATATATTCATAGTGGCTATTAATATATTTATATACTTGATATTTATTTTTTTTATAAAAANAGTGGCTATTAATATATTTATATACTTGATATTTATTTTTTTTTATAAAAAAATTATATTATTTATAGAAAAATTGACACTATTAATTGTGAAGGTAGGAATTTATTAAATAAAAAAATAGTATTTTTAATGCTATATAATGCTTTTTATATAACAAAAAATTTTATTTTTTTTATTTACGTGGGGTGTCCGGGCCAGCTTGTGCGCACTACGACTAATTCTCACGGCCCACTGAATACCCTGCAAACCCAGTAGGCATGCAAGGCACCGCGGGGGTGACAAACGTGCACGTCAGGGCTCGAACCCAGGTGCAGTGGAAGAAGACAAGTCCCTTTGACAGGCATGCATGGTGAGATTCGAACCACTGATACAGAGGAAGGGGACAAGCCCCTTCCATCGCTAGGCTAGAACCTCACTTACATCATGTCATGATAGTTGAAAATATAAGTGATGGTTAACATTTAACCTTACTAACCTTACTATGCTTAAAAAGAAATTGATAAGTGTCTACTTTTACTTTTTAATATTAATAAAAAAATATATTAAGATATGTGTATATAGTTGAGAAGAGAAGCAAATAAAGTTTGAAGTCTTAGAAAAAAGAATAGATCAAAGTTCAACCATAGTTGCTGGTCAAGGTTCATGTAAAGAGAGGCAAATAGAGTTTGAAGTCTAAAACTTAATTTCTTAATTCAAAGTCATACGAGCTCATAGAGATTGAAGAGACAATCTAATTACATGCGTTTGGTAATTGAAATTGTTTTTAAAATGATATTAAAAAAAAATAAGAAACATAAAATCTATCTAATTTAGGGACTAAAATTTAAAAAAATAAAGTTTTGATGAATAAAATGTAAGTTTTTAAAAAAACAAGAACCAAATTGTAAAAAGGCAAACCTCTTGAACATAAAAATATATAGAAGATATGCTATTAATTTTTGTCCTTGTTTTTATATTTTTTTAGACGAACCTATAATCAATAAAAAATGATAATAATAATAATAATAATAATAATTAATAAACATTGAAAAATATTAAAAAAAAATGATATTAATAATGCCGTGAACAAACTGTGAATTACCAACATAGTGATTTCTAAAAATAAATAAATATTATTTTAGTTTTTTTTCACATTTTTGTTAATTATTAATTATTAAGAGGGTCTGCGTGTGGCCACACACCACGAAACGATTGCGGAGACTCCAGCAAGATATAGGAGGGTAAGCCACTGAACAGGCAAGGGCAATCGACACCGCATCTCTGTCACCTCTCCTCGTCTTCTCTCTACTTCGGTAGCTAGGGTAGGGTTATTGACGGCTTCATCCATGGCGACATCGAAGCTACAAGCTCTTTGGAATCACCCAGCCGGTCCCAAAACCAGTCAGTTTTCCTTTGCTAAAAAACTTCTCTTTTCTTTCGCTGAATTGTACATTCCAAGCTTAGCTATTCAGAATTTCATCCGATCCGATCCGCGACTAAAAATTTTATCACCCGCGATAAGATTGGATTCAGATTTGTGTGTTCTTTACGTTAAACAATCCAATTTAATTCTTTTAATTTCACTCCTCCGTATATTTTTTTGTTTTATCAATCTTCTCTGTTTTCTTAGAATTATTTTGATAAATATTGGATTGATTTCCATCCTATTATATATTTTAATTCGGGAATGGCTATAATATGATGGCCCAAATCAGCTAAATGGTTTTTCATCAAGAGGGATTATCTCAAGTTTGGCTTGCAGCCTCGTGATGGGTTTTGTCCTGAGTAGATAGGTGGTACCTATAGTTTATAAACTGTATAAGCCATCGACTCCTGGTGCGGTATATTGGTATTATTAATATTTATAAGCTAAAAGAATGTGTTTTTAAGACTCTGAATATATTGGCTGGCGAGGATGCTGTTTGATTTTGATTTCAATTAATATTGTTTGTTGGGTTGGTTTTTGCAGTTCATTTTTGGGCACCTACTTTTAAATGGGGTATTAGCATTGCCAATATTGCTGACTTCGCTAAACCTCCGGAAAAGCTTTCCTACCCCCAGCAAATAGGTAGAGTACCCATCCATCCATGGTTTTGTCTCTTTCATATTTTATGCACTCATATTCCATGTATATTGTTGTACATTTTTAGTGTAGGCAAGCCCATGGCTGTCTCTACCTATCAAGCGTATCATCTTTCGTTGAGAGCAGAAGCTTATTCTTCTGCTGCCTGATTCGATACTGATAATATTGTATTCCTCAATTTTACTCTCACTTTTGTCATTTGGTTGGTTTCCAGCGGTCACTTGTACTGGAGTTATATGGTCACGCTACAGTACTGTAATTACACCAGTAAGTTTTGAGAACCAGTTGGTCTTTTTTTTTTTTTTGTTATGCCTGTCTTTGCGTGTTTGATTTGCGTGTTGGGTGTTTCTAGCTTTAGCAGTTTAGATTTAGATCCGAATGATATAAGTGTTCTAGTTGCTGATTTTAGGTAAGATGATGAGTGCAATCTGAATTTTGGTGGAGTACTGGATGAAATGTTATACTAGTAACCAGTGATTACTGTTTGTATAGCCCGATCATATGTATTTGCTCTTTTACAAGCGTATGTGGATCATGTGTATTTTCTCTTCTATAAGATAACCTGCTAGAGAAGCTTTCATTGGAAAAGGTTGAATTTTATTAGTCATTTTAATTGAATTCGTGCCGTGGAATGATGGATAGGCTAACTTTTAGTGATCCGGTGAGTTTCTCATTTAGAAAACATGGGGAATTTTCCTCCATAAATTAAATGAAAATTGTGGTATTATTCGGTGAGCAGTCACTGGAACTTGATTTGGTTTGATGAATGAATTCCCATCAACATTTGGGAAACGAGAGATAAGTTGGGGCAAGGCATTGGATCATGCGATTCTAGTTCACATCTCATAGGAATAATAGTAACACTTGTGCGCATTACTTCTCTGAAATTGAAAATTTGTTAGCAGTTGCTAATTTCCCATTTCTATGTATATTGTGATCAAATATTTGTTTGCAGTGGAATTTGCTACTTGGGGAGAGAGAAAGAAAAGAAAAGAAAAGTAATAAGGAATAGTGTATACACATTCTCATTCTCATTCTCATAGGTGCATGATTTGATGCTGAACCAACACGGAAGGGAACTGGAAAATAAGAAAAAGAAAGGGCATGTTGTATCTGCTTTTGCACTTCCTTCTTTAGTATCATGTCGAGGAAAAGAATCTCTGTTTTGGTTGCCATCCCTGAACTTCTTACAAACATGTAAGATAGGATTTGTGCTTGCACGTAGACTGGTGTGGGTCCTTGCATGGTCATGTTTGCATGCTATTATGTTGGTTGTAAATTTTAGTTGATTTTGATTTTAACCTTTTCCCCTTTTTTTGCTCCATATTGCAGAAAAATTGGAATCTATTTAGTGTAAATGTTGCAATGGCTGCAACAGGCATCTACCAACTCAGTCGCAAGATACAGTAAGTTTTTCTTGAATTGTTGTGCATCTTTTTATGGAATCTTGGCAGTAGAAAGTTAGGTTCTCTCTCTCTACTTCCATTATTGCCACGGATAGCTCATCCTGATATGTTGAATCATCCATGATTCTCTTGCTGTACACTTGTCCGCATTTTTCACTACTGTTATTGGCCATGGCGCTAGCTGTACAGATTTTTAATCACTTCTACATCTCCAGGCACGATTACTTTTCTGAGGAAGAAGCTGCCGTTGCAAAGGAATAATGATGAAAACCTGCTGTTCTCTTTGATCCTCCTGTAATGAAGTCATTCTTCCTTCTTTGCAAGGCTTTGGATAGTTATGATTTGAATATGGCAATTGTTGTTGTGCTTTTCAAGCTAAAGTGTTCACCTTTGCTCATTTTCCCTTTAGCTAATAATTTGCAGTTCATCACGTCGATCAAGATTGTTGTTGTGCTTTTCAAGCTACAAGTGTTCACCGTGCACATTCCCCTTGAGTTAATAATTTGCAGTTTATAACAGTGGCACCACTGTAAAATTTCACTTAGTAAATAGCTTTCGAATCTTCCATTTTTATTGTCCCTCGAGCTCCATAGGTTCGAAGAGCATACATTGTATGCAATCGTGATCTTTATCCTTCGAAGCAAGACTATAATAAATATACAACAGTTGGTTTTTCTAAATGCAGACCATCTGCATGCATCAGTATTGCATCAATCCAAATTTTAACAAGCAGCTTAACAGATAGCATTCGAATTGTTGATCAAGAAATCAGACACCAACTGATTCACAGATCAATCCTAACATGGTACATCGAAGTTTAGAAAAGTAATGAATTATGTGTACAACATAAAGATCCAACCATCTTCAAGATAACCAGGAAAAAAGAAAAAAAAACGAAAACAAAGGGGAAAAATTCAGTAATTCAATGATTAAAAAATAGATGTCGCAATCGGTACAAGTTGCAATCAGCTCAGTAGAGAGCTACAAAGGTACAAGCTTTTTGCCACTGACACACTTGCCCTCGGTAACTAGTAAGCAAATAGATCATTGGGGCAATTGTCTCTCCAACAAATAGACCATTTTCATAGATCCTATATGTCAAATAATCTGAAGAAAGGATTCCGCAAAGTACCAATACTACTCAATTTAACCCTTTTCAACTTCACATCTCTGGACAGACCTGCTTTTGAATCAGAATCGCTGTCAAGAGACCAAGCCTAAACTCAAATCCAAAGTGCTTTCATTCAGATCTTGTCGTACCACTTGATTATCATCCTGAGAATGGAGTAAATGTTTGAGCCAAAATTAGATGAAAACTTGCAATTAGAAACTCAAAGCTAAGTAAACGACGGGTGGCCAGACGGCGATATGGACTTTTCAAACAAGATAGATTATATGGATTGTAAGTAAGAAAAGAAATTCACACGCCAATTCACCTCATTTTCTTCCATGGGTATATCATTTATGTCAGGTTTTTCTTCAGCACTGTCACTCTTCGAAACTAGTTCTGCTTTACGGTCAGTATCATTCAGTTTAGATTCATCATCAACCTTTTCTAAGGCCTCTTGTTCTTCAGCCTCTTTCTTCTGTTTCTCTAGCAGATCAACCTGCATTGTCGAACAGCCAAAATAATAGACAATAAGCTAACTTAACATCACAAATGCAAACTAATACTTGAATGGACCTCATCATCAAAGCATAAATCCATTTTCTGGCTTTTTCAAAAAAAGAATTTTTCCATTAAGAAGCCAGAGGAAGTAGAGCTCTTTTACAAAGTAGTATTATCATGATGATTAATCAAGGGAAACAAAAATTAGTAACAGGTGTCATTCCAAACTAATCTGAATTAGCCTGGTTTCATCAACACCCCCCCCCACCCCCAAAAAGAAAAAAAAACCCGCACCACCAAACAATTTTCTACAGTAAGACCCACCAATATCTCTTGAATTTTGACCATTTGATTATTATTCACTAAGCTTTTGAAACAAAACTTGGATCCACCACACAAATTTTTGCTAGTAACCAAACCCTTCCACCAGTTTTTGCTAAATTACTTCTGCCGCTTAACAGTATACTTGCCAAGGGCTCTTACCCTTTAATCCCCCCTGTCTTTCGCCATACCAATTTTCCACATCTTGATATGTAAGAGCACATAAATCCAAAAGTTCCCGGGCACCAAAAGCTCCTAACCAACTGGTTCCACCATAACACAATGGAAATCTATGGTTCCATGCACAAAGATCCATAAGCTTCCGTAAAAAAAAAAAAAAAAAAAACTACCTCTAGAAGCTTCTGCTCTTCCATTTAGCTTTCCAATGAAATTCAAGTATCACAACGGTGTGCTCAAGTTTACACACAAGGCCCTCAAAAACAGAAGTTTCCACCCTTAAAGATTTTCTAGACAACCTCTCATATTTTCCTTTGGTGAATTAAAAAAATAGTAAAAAATGTACAGTTTCCAGACCTTGAACTCTCCTATCAAAATGTCGTTTCACTGCATCTCCATCAACAACAACTTCAGCCAGTTACTGCTTGGCCCATAGGTCAAGCAAACCACCAAACAATTAAAAACCACTCTCCTTATGAGCATCAAATACACCAATGTTTTAATAGTGTGCAACAAACAGAGCAAAAGAAAAACTGACAAGAATTTTGTCCATGCAACTGTTTCAAAATGAGTGGTAGGACCATCTTCATGCCACCATGCAAGCACAATGTCTTGGAAAGCTAGAAGAATGATGAGCATAGAGCTTGTTTCTAAAGATGCATAGTTTTGTAGCCCTATACATATGATGTAAGACTGGATTACTTCAATCTTCTAAAGATACCCACAGTGTTTAAAATTTTAAGGAGAGCCGTGTCAGATCCATTGAATCACTTTTGTAAGACAGATAATGTCATGCATATATCTTGACATTCCACTAATGATCTATCACCACTTAAACTTAAACTAGGAAGTCAAGTTGCAGGTTCTTGACAGGCTATAACATTAATTCACAAACTGCCCAAACAATCAATAGACAGAATTGAACAATAATTTTTGCCACTGCCTTGTCATTTAAAAATCTATAGCATTCCTTTGTCCATACCCACAATAATTCTAGGCACTCTAGATCATCATTTACAAGCTCGGTTTCTCAGTTTTTTTTATTCTTAAGGATAAGAGCAATGCAATTCAATAAGGACAAGACAACTGCCTTGAAAAATCTCTCCAAAGAAGGCCTTTTGTTGATTACTTCAAGACATTCCAATTTCCAAAGCCTAGTTGAACATAGCTTGGAACATGGGGGTGATTACATTTATAGAGATTATGATGCTGAACTGTATTTTCCAAAAAAATGGTATTTGTACAGCTGAATCTACCAGCTCCTTGTCCTTGTAAGCATTCAAATAAATTAAGAAGTGACAACAAAGCACCAACAAGGGCATGGGTACCATACACTTTAAAGTAAAAGAACATATCCTGAGGTTAGTTGACATATATGCTAGCAACTCAGACAAACCCAAGTTCCAATTGAACCATTGAGAGTGCATCCAGTGATGAATGACTTGGACCACCAGCATCCAGTGATGAATGACTTGGACCACCAGCACTTCCTCTAGTTTATCCAGTGTTTATCCAGAATCCTACTTTACCCTTTTGATCGCACTAAGTGAATGAAAAAAATGGAAAACACACATGATCAGCATAAACATGATTTTGTTCAAGCATTCATTTCAGCTGAACATTATTCTACTTTCCATGCTGAGTTATTATGAAGCATGAAAGAGAAGTAAAAAGTCAACAGCCAAAATTCAACAGCATTAATGGCTAAAGAACATGGACTTCAGAAGGACTTGGTCACGCAAAACACAACACAGCTGATCAAGCCAGCCTCAGTCGCACCCATCTAGAATCTAAACCAAAATCTAACTGTACTGATTACCACACAACCAATCATATCAAAATCATTCAAGTTTTTTTTTTAATCAAATGCATCCTTGAAAGTCTTTATAACTCTGACTACCTGGAGTGTACTTGTCACTATCCAACAATGTAATGCTCCTCACAACTAACTGACTAAGGAAAACATATTGGGACCAGGAGAATATTACTAGCTGTAAACCCACCAATGGAATGAGAATGGAGTCTATACCCTAGTACATGTCTGAAAAATATACAAAGCAGCCTAAAAGCAAATTAAAATAAACTTCGAAACAATGTCACATGGTTAAAGTATCTCAACATCACAATCTACAAATTCTACAAAAGAAGAAATCTTTTACCGCCAAGTCCACATTGTCCTAGGGTGATTGAGAACTATAACTTTGAAATCCTACTAAAGTCGCAATCTTTCTCACTATCAACCCCAAACCATCCTCGCATAACTACAAAATCATCATCGGGATGACTTATTGACTCAAAGATCAATGAGAGTTTCCCAAGTAAACATCAAAATAAGCAAGCAAAAATACAAAACTGCAGAAAAATAAAAACTTTCAAAAAGCCCAACCCACGATTTCATGAAATCCTAACATTCTTACAAAACCCACTAACAATTTACTCCAAAATCTCTACTTCTGACAACAAAACAAAACCACTGTTCATCCATAACCCAGATCTAAATCGGCCAATCCAGTTAGACACGACCCCAAATAATTTCTAAAATCAAAATCCCAAAAAATATAAGATAATTAACCCAGTCGAAACCAAACCAAATAGGGGGGGGGGAAGGTACCGGAATGTATTTGAATTTACGCCTGGGAGGCTCATCGGGGGCGTCGCCGTTGGGGAGATTAGCATTGTTTTTATCATCATCATTGTTGCTGTTACCGTTGTTGTTAGTGGCAGGAGAAGGAGAAGAGGAACCGTTTGATTGAGACAACGGGGTCCACTTATAAAGCAAGAGATGGGATCCATTATTAACGTTAGAAGAGCTTGAATTGTTAGCAGCGGCAGTGCCATTACTAATAGCGTGATGGTGATGCGAGTGAGTGTTGTTATGGTTTGATGAAGATGACAGAGGTGTTACGTGGACCCATCTCTTCTTCCACTTCCTAACCGGCCCGCTGAACACCGTGGCCGGCCCGTACCGAGTCGAAGATCTCCCCAGCCGCGCCCCGACTCCTTCCATTACTGCTTTCAAATCGGTGCCTGATCGCGCACCCACTACTCCAAAACCAAGGATCAATCCTTTTCTTTGCCTTTTCTTTTCTTGTAGAGTTGATTAAAAGGGGAAAAAAAAAAAATCTTCTCTTTGAAATTGACTTCTTGCCTCTCTTCTTTATTTTCCTTGAAACGAATATAGGCAGGGAGGACGGACAGCTGGGTTTTCAGTTTCCGGTTCGGGTTTTCGGGTATGGGTATTTTACTTTAGGGGCACTTTCTAGAATGGGCTATCATAGCCTTTGAACTTTTACTTTTATATTAATCGGTGATTTTTTGGATTTGTTTTTCTTTTTAGAAATAGATGCTGACATGTCAGGTTTTGTAGGTGGTTTTAATATAATTGTTAAATTCTTTAAATTATATCTTTTATTATTAAATTAAAATATTAATATGATAAACTCGATTAATTCATTTTTTTTACATAATTTAATTGATAAGTTCATGCTTGATTTTGATCCATAAATACCAATAAAAACGAAGATATATTTTATAAAACACAATTTATTGAGATTTATAATTATTTTTAATTATTATTAAATAAATTATATAAATATTTAAAAGAGTGATAATGATTGTTTCTTTAAATATTTTATTTTTAATATATTAAAATATCTTTTTATTTTTAAAAATTATTTTTGATATTAATACATCAAAATAATTTAAAAAAATAAAAATTTATTCACCCCTGTGAGCACAACGACAAACAGTGGCTATAATAACTATGAGCTTTGCCGATTTGCGAGGCGTTTACCTCCAAAAGTTTAAGCCATGGATCATATGAGCATTGAATTTATTAAATGATACTAATTTTCTAGAAAATGATGGGATTGCACTTCGACATCCTTTAGGTACAACGTATGACAAAAAGGGACTGTAAAAGATAGGAGGTGGGCCGGCAACCTATTCCAAGCAAAGGTCCAATGGGCCTTCTAATGGAAGCAAAGGAAGGAATCGAATAACATCTTTAGGCGGCTGAGATGCTTCTTCCACCACCACCACCATCACCAAGATCTCTTCGTATAAATAGCAGCCTTCAGCACTAGGGTTTTATCTACACTTTCACGAATTTTCTCTGCTGGTTTGGTCTGTTTGTCCGTCCTCCTTTTGATCTTCTTCTTTCATTTATGTTGGATAGTATAGTATATGAACTGTTTAGGTCTAGGCTAAGCTACATGTACCAAGGGGAGGTGTTAAAAAAATGGCCTTCTCCTTGTTGCCAAAGCGGCTGTAGCTATATCAATCTAACTGGCTGAGAAGCTAACTGGCCGGCTATTGTGTGAGATTGATTTTCTATCTCCGATCGATAGATCTGCTTACCGAGCTTCTCACATTCTTTTTAATGTTCTTCTTTATTTTCTGTTTTTTTTTTTCTGGGGCATATGCAGAAGAGGAGGGAGAGAAGAGGGAATGGCATAGGATTTAGCCTTTTTCAGAGACCCTTCTCTTAAATTGATCAATTGTCACTTTCCAGGCTTCCTGCTTCGAATTTCTCAGCAGTGAGCGTCTATACGTGACTACATTTATTCCTCTCAAGTTTCTCTCTTTCTTCTTATAACTTTTTTCTCGATCTGGTGTAAACCTTAAACAATAACCATGTTCTATAACAATAAAAGCTCACTGGATTTGTGATTTGATATGATCAGACTTGTCTAGTTCAGAGTTCCTTGGGATCTTGTAAAACTGAACATTTCCTTCTGGAAGGACAAGAGCAGCCCAGATGTGGTGGTTGCTGGTTAGGCATGTTAACAACGAGGTGGAGGAACGTTTTGAAACGGCGTGTTAACATCATTCATGACTGATGAATAAATTTGGACCTTCGAAATTGTCTCTGAATCATCATCGTTACCGGAAATTCATCTGAAGTTGATCTCCCGATCCCGTGATATATCCAGCAACTTAAACTATCCTAAGTGGTAACCAAGGAATATGAAAGCAAAAAATCCCAGAAGAAGAACGAGTTGTTCATGGTCTGCCCACATGTTGATACCGAAAAAGGTCTCAACTTTGCGCAAGTTCAGGTCGAACACCTTTGAAAATGATTGATTTCCCTAAATTTTGTTCTTCGTATGGACATCAGAACTACTCTATTGGACACTACCATTATCATTCAATCCAGTGTTCGAGAGAACATTCTGATAAGAAAGGATGGAGAATATAGTGAGGCATTTTGCCCTTTCAAAGTTCATACCTGGTTTACAATTTTGTTGGATTCCATCGTACAGATGATGATGGCTTGATTGATTCTAGCCGGTCCGAGGCCAAAGAAGTTTATGAACAAGAAGAAAAGGAAGAGAACATACTGGTTCCACAGAGATAAAGAAAGAGAGGCATTCCGAGGAGTGCTGTAGTTACTCGATGTAATAGCAATTACTGTTTACAAAAACAAAATGGAAAGCCATTTGAAGAGCAAGGATGCCCGCAAGAACTTGTACCTGCTTGCCAGAGTCACGTTAGATAGTATGAACATGGATACTCCTAGCCATGCTTTTAGTCATCTATTTTGCCTCAGGCCACTGGAAGGTCGTTTTAAGACTTGCATACCTGGGATTGCAACGATAGGCCTGTCGTCTCTAAAGGAATAAACCTTCATGTACAGACACAGTAAGAAACTCATCAGGGAGACTCTCTATCCTAAAATTGTCGAAACAGTCTCAGACAGTATTCTGTTCTGCTCTCACCCTCTCTGATCAGCCTAAACCCATCTTTCTTCAATTAAAGAGATAATTAGTGCGCGCGTTAAATACATGCACAAGCCTCGCAAACTACATCAGCTCTAGCATTAACCTATTGGATTTATGGACCTTTTGTCCCTAAATAATTTAGGATTGTAGCACATGGGCTCAGGGCTCTATAAATAGCCTTGATCATATCCTTTAATACAAGGGATTTCTTCTTTTATTTCAACAACTCCATATTCTTTCTTGTTGCAAGCACATATTTGATGGAGTCTTCTTAGACTTTTTACCTTCTCAATTATCAGAAGGTCCAAACTCCTTTAAGAGACTCTTTGATGGATTTTCGCATGCAAATAAATGAAAAACAGGTTTTAGTTTCTACAAAATCAAAGTTTGTATAAGATCCGATGTAAAAATTATAAATTATTCAGCTATAGATCTCACTCGCATGCGTCTTACAGGCAACATCCCTCCAGAAATGGGAAATCTGTCTTTTCTTGGTTGGCCAAGACTTGGAAACTGCAGTTTTCATGGCTCTATATCCCCATTGAGCTTGCTAAACTGAATCGCTTGAAGTCCATCAGCTTTTCATTCAATGACTTCATTGGGGAGATCATCCCACCATGGTTCGGGTCCTTCACGAACAATTTCACAGGTTCCATCTCACAATCACAAGGCTATATAGCAAAGTTACAGGCTGTGGACTCGTCTGCCAATAACTTGAAAGAGTTATGCATGGCCAGCAATCAACTTTCAGGTGTTACACCTCCTAGCATCGTCAACATGTATTCTATGGTACAGATCCTAGGACTCAACGATCATTGGCTTGAAACAATAAAAGATCCTAGAACTCATGATCAGTTATGGCCTCGAGCATCATTCTTCAAATGAACGACGGGGTTACTCTGTATTACCATTAAATTATAAATTATCAGTCGATCATCATCAAATTCTTGAAATCATAATTGTAATTAAACTAAAAAGAATTGCACAGAGACAGAGACGGAGACGGAGACAACAAAACTGATTTGCCATTTCTTGATACATGTGGATGTTTGTTTTTTTAGTGTTTGTTTGGTAGCATCATCGAAGTTTTTATTAAAATGTTTTTAGTTGAGAAATATATCAAAATAATATATTTTTAATTTATTTTTTGAAGTTTTTATTAAAATGTTTTTACTTGAGAAATATATCAAAATAATATATTTTTAATTTATTTTTAATATTAGTATCAAAATAATTCAAAAATATATAAAAAATAATTCAAAACTAAAAAAGATTTCATATCATTTTAAAAACACATATCAACTGCAATAACAGATATCCCTTTTATACTTAATTTTTGGTGTAATATTCATTCATAACAGCAATGATTGCACCTAGCTATATATCTATTTACCAAGACAACGTTCAAATTATGATATAGTAGAAAGCAAAATTAAGGGCTCATTCGTATTCATCCCACCTTCAATCCAAACACCTTCAAACCCAGATTCCTCCCACCTTAACTCTTACAAATGGGAGGTAATTATTTCCCTATACACAATGCACAAAGCCAAACTTAATTTACTCGTGGCCTTTGCCTTTGCCTAGTTGAAGAGCTGTGCTAGCTAGCTACCAAATCAAAGCAATCCTCTTGAAATTAATTTAACAACGATCATGATGATATCACCTATCAATGCCATCGCTTCTGAATGCAGCAGTCAAATGGCTAACTCCCGAACCAACCTTGCTTGCAAAATCATCTTTGCAATGGTAAGCTCTCACAGACAAAGGCTCAAACCCAGCAACTCTTCTTGCAGAAATGACCTCATGATCAGATTTTGTTCCCTTTCTTCTACTTGGCACTTCATTTGCTGTCCGCATGTAGTGACCAAACCACTTTGCCTCCAGGTACCCATGTCGCCTCCAAGGTGCAACTGGCATTCCCACTCCTTTCATTGATTCTCTCATTGCATTGCACATTAATCTCACAATCTGCTTAACTTCCTCAGGCTTCCCAATGTACACTCGGGGAAAAACTTGAAGCAATTCAGTATAATGATTGGTGGGCCGAGCAATTATGAACTCCCCGGCTAAAAAAACTTCAACAATGTAGCGTTTTCCACTAAAATTCACGTCTACGTACTCGTAATCTCCTGCTGGATGCCTCCCGAACTTCTCCCACCTTGATTTGCATAGACCTGAGCCATTCACAAGAACAGATTAAATAAGAACAATGTGTGATTTCTGACCACAAAACCCCTGTATTACAGCGAAAATTCTGCAATAATTGCTATACATATATGGGAAGATGTACTGACCAGCATCAAAGCCTCGGTCACGTAAATGCGACATTAATCCACGCTTAAAGTCGAGGTGGGACGACAATGAGGATCTTTCTCCTATGATACCACATGCAAGTTCTGCCTCCTTGCGGATCTTTTGTCTGACATCATCATCATCTTCAATGATATTTAGCAAATTCTCCAACGTATCCTTGGTTTCAGAATAAGAGCGAATATCCAATGACTCATCATGTTGATCAATACTGTGTTTTGATTGTTGGCGATGATGATCTTTCTGATCTTGATGAGCAAGATTATCATCTCCCTTCTCGTTGTGATCTCCTCCGCCTCTAAATTGATTCCTATACTCTCTCTCAATAAAAGAATTGACAAGATCGGAAAGATCTGCAGAATTGTTTTCAGGAGAGTAGTGCTCGCTCCCACTACTCTCGCAAAGCCTAATAGCCCGAGATGCCTCGTTGAAAGCTGCAGCTACCCTCTTGAACCTCACTGGACCGGTTTTAGCCATTTTTGTCTCACCGCTATATAAATTCAATTACCCTTTTCTTTATATATATATATATATATATATATATATTCTCTTGACCTCCCCTTTTCTTGAGAATGATTGAAGTAGCTAGATGTCTAGGAAACACGGAATCTGAAAAGGGCTTGATGTCTGCAGCTTAACTTTTGTCTGAGACTTGAAAGAAGATCAAGATGGTGTATATTGAGATGAGGAAATGATGTTGTAAATGGCACAAAGATGTCGATACTATGGTGATATATATACGTAAGAGAGGGAAGACAGAAACTGGCAAGAGATGGTAAAGTGTGTGGGACTACGACAGTTTCGTCTATGCATGCGGGCTTGATTATGCTAACCTTCGATGAATCTCTCTGCTACTTCGAGTCTAGGTTCATGCCTAACCATTGATTGTTGCATGTATTTTATCCACATCCATCTTCGTTTACTTAAAAAGGCTAATGCTTAAGAATTAATTATTAAAATGATGTGGCTTTCCAAGGATTAATTACTAAAATTATGTGGCTTTAATTCCAAGGATTTGTACGCATAATTAATTACTATGTATGAGTCCATCAATTGGTGTTAAGTACGTCCGTTTTCTACAGATTTGAATTGGATATTGCTCCTCACATGGGCAAATTTATTTCCTCCTAATTAATCTTTTAATTAATTAAAAAGTTTCTAACTGGGTATTAGAAGAAGCTTGCATGTTGCATGCGTATAAGACTGATATTTTATCCAGTGATGAGCACAAGTAACTGTTATCAAATGTTCTTGAATGCAATATACTGATATGCCTTTGTTTTTTTAAAATTATATGAAGAATGTATTTAATTCTGATAATTTCGATAAATATGTCGGTGGAGTGTTCATGATGAAGTACTAATGTCTGCTGGCTCCCATTTCTGCTTGGCTCACGTACGGATCCATTCACCAATAGTATGGTAATGAGGCCATGTTAATGCCATAATTTGGAAGGAGCTGGGATCCACGACCAGCAATGTAGCCACCATCTACACACTGCTTAGACTTGACTAATCAATGATTAATTGCCCACCTCTTATGATTATAATGAATGTCAACATTATACCGTAAGTTGTTAAATCTAAGTTAACCAATTAATTTAAAAAATTAATAATTTAAATTAAATTTAATAAACTATTAGTTGAATAAAATTTGACTGCCTGATTAAATTTTTAATAACTTAATTAACATGTTTAAATTCAAATAAAATAAATAAAAAATAAAACATAGAAATAATTGATTTGGGTTGAGTTAATCAAGTCATCACAAATTAAAAAAAACAAGATAATAGTATTTTTTAAAAAAAAAATAACTTAAATTTATCTGTAAATATAATTAACTTAATTTTTAGTAACTTAATTAATTTTCTCAAATTCAAATAAAATTAAAAAAACAATAAATATTTAAAAAAAGTAATAATTTATTCAAGTAAGTCGAGTTGAACAGTAAATGATCCAATATCCTAGTCATTCCCAAAATTGAATATTATAAATGTTTTTTTTAAATAAAAAAGTAGCTAACTAGCAAGGTGGGGCTACGTCTGCTTTCCTATATTTTTGGATGCGGAAAATAGTCGCATGGAGTGTCGGTAAGGACGCAATGAGAAATAACTAGCTATCGATGCTTAAGCATGACCAGGTTCAATGAATCTAATCACTCCACTGAGTTCCTCCCTGTCTACGTTCAATGAACTTAATTATCGGTTCCCCTCATCTCCCATGTGATCATGAGTACTTGCTACTGCTTGGTAATTAATTTCGAATCAGTCATTTAAGTTAATCTAACTATGCTTATGTTTTTCATAAAAATATAAAAATGTTTTATACGTAATAACATTTCTCATAAGATATTTTAATTGTGAATTTTATTTAACATTTATCTTCAAAAATATAATATTAAAAAAATATTTCTATACAAAATATTTTCTGAAAATAAACACAAAAAAAAATTAAAAATATTTTTCAAACTAATATATATACACTGGCTATGCTAGGAGGAGGGATCAATTTCTTTTTTTAAAAAATAAGATATAATGGAATTCTTTAATATTATTATTAAACCTAAAAACATAATCATTTTAAAAAAATATTAAAATATGTTTTTTATTACCATATATCTTGTTTATCCTAATAAATACGAGGTTTCCATAATTGTTTATTAAAAAAATATAATTGCTAAAGTAAGTTAATAAAAAATATTAAAATAATATGCTAAAAAAAGTCAATTCAAAACTCTATTCTCATCTCTCGAGCCAGTCAACATCTCAAATTATTGATTTCTTGAACCTTAAAAAAGTTAGTTTAAATTAACTTGTTAAAATATAATTATAATTTAAAGTTTAATTTATTTTTATCATAAATTATTTATAAAAAATCAAATTTTATTATCTTAAAAAAATAAAAAAAATATTATCAAACCCATAATCCATGGGCTGTATTCGATGCCCATCAAGTTACAATTGCATACCGTTGGCCCATGATATTGGGCTAATAAAGTTGATAATGTGCTTAAACTAGCGGTAAGTGATGCATGAGGCTAGCATGTATAATTTTTAAAATATTTTAAAATAATATTTTTTTAAAATATTTTTTATATTAATATCAAAATAATATAAAAATAGTAAAAAATGAATTTTTAATATTCCTTAATTTTTAATAAATAAGGTTTGAACTTCATTCTTAAATATTGACTAACAAATTTTTAAATAGGCAGGATATGATTTCTAGATTGTTTTTTATGTATTAATATAAAGAATATTTTTAAAAATATATTTTTAAATAAAAAATATTTTAAAAATTAATTTTTTTATAGTAGTGAAGGTTGATGAACATGATGTCATGTCTTTTCTAAAAATGATTTATAATTGAAAATAAATGATTTTTTATATATTTTTTAAAATTATTACATAAAAATCGCAAAAAAAATTTACTTAAAAACACTAATTTTATGTTTCTTTAGTGTTAGATTCAATTTAATAAATTGATTTGAAAAAAAAAATGTATAGTTGTTGTCTTTTCCAATTCAAGTAAGAACGGATTCATGTAAGTTTCAGATCTTGGATTTAAAAGGAAGGAATCCCAATAAAAACAAATCTAAAATATATCTGTTTTATTTCAAGATTAAAAAAAAAAATCTCAAATGATTTTTCATCTAATTTCAAGGTTTTTCATTCGTATATTCATCAGATTAATTTTTTTCCCAAAAAAAAACATTTTATCACAAATCATGGTTTGAAAAATTTTAATAGTTCATGAATAAAATAAATATAAAAATAATTAATTTACAAAATTGAAAATCTCATAATAATTTGAAGCTTTGTTCTAGAAAACAAAACAAAAGGAAGGGAAGGGAAGGAGCAGGATCGATCTCTCTCTCTCTCTCTGTTTTTTCTGTTTTTTTCTGCTGGTTCCGCCGCTGCCTCTGCCGCTTCAGCTTCCGGCTTGGCCCTTCGTGCCTATAAATACCCTTTGTCTCGAAATGCAGAAAGGAGAATCTTCTTCCCCTCCCCTCCCCTTACCCTCTTCCTCCCCAGCCCTGCCCTGCCCTGCTTGCTTGGTTATTAATTAATTTATGCAGCAGCTGTCATCAGCAACAGCATCGTCCTCCTTTTGCTTTTAAAGACCTAAAGGTTTTTATACATACATACATATATATATATATATAAATGCATGATTTATTTATTTATTCTGAATTGTTATTAGGATTAATTAATGGGATTGGATTGTATCTTATTGTTATTTTTTAGAATTAAAAACAATCTTTATTTTTTTATTTCTGGGCTGCTGAATCTGCAGGCACTCGATCTGATAACAGGGATTTCGCTCAATCTTCTTGAAGTAGAATGGTTTGGGCGAGAATGGCTGAAGGAGGAATATCGAGTTTCTGGGGTCCTGTAACGTCCACGACAGAGTGTTGTGAGAAGAACTATGCCTATTCTTCATATATTGCTGAGTTTCACAACACCATTTCTAACATTCCATGCATTGTTTTGGCACTCCTGGGTCTTATAAATGCGCTGAGGCAACGGTTTGAGAAGAGATTTAGTGTTCTTCACATATCTAACATGATTCTTGCTATCGGCAGCATGATTTTCCACGCCACTTTGCAACGTGTGTAAGTATCACTCCCCATCTCTTATTCAACAATTTTAAAGCTTTTTCATGCTTCTTGTTGGTATTACATCTAATAGCTTAAAAAATGAAAATCTCAAAACAATGCAATGCATAAAGTTGTGGAATTTATTCGGGATTTCCTAGCTAAATAAAACTCGATTCAATTTTTTTTCTTTTTATTTTCTGTTGGGTTTTATATTGAAAATGCAGAATTTATAGCAGTGCTCCATTGCTACTTTTTTTTCTTCTAGTCGGTGTATGGTCACAGGATGCAAGTCGAACCGTTACTTTTATTGTTAAAACATGATTGTTTATTAAAAAAATTAATAAATTATTTTTTAGTAGTATAATAAAAAATAAATTAAATTTTTTTTTAGTATTTAATTATGTCATAGAAGTTGAAAAATAATTTATTAATGTTTTATTTTTTTCAAGTTTATTAAAATAACAAAAAATAAATCTTTAAAATTAAAAAGTTGAATAAGAATGAAATTAAAAAATATATAATTTCATAAACTATCTTAAATAAAATAAATAATAATCAAAATAATAAAGATCATAAATTATTTTAAATAAAATAAGTAACAATCAAAATAATGAGGGTCAAATTTAATAGGTAAAAAATTTCAATAAAAAAATAATAAGAAAAAAAATAATTATAAAAATAAGAACTAAAATTAATATAAAAATTAAATTTTAAAAGATAAAATTAAAAAATAAATATTTAAAACAAAATATGTATAGCAATAAAAAGTTTGAATGTAAAATTTGATATAATCAACAAATAATATGATATTTCTAAATGTTTTATGATTTTCAGAAAGTGTTTTTTATCTAAATTTTTCAAGAAAATACTTTTCTGAAAATTATGTTAAATTTTTCTTTAACTAGAAAGTGTATTTTGTTAATCAATTTTTCTAATTACAAATAAATACAAAAAAAATAAAAAAATAATTTTATAAAAAATAAATTCCAAAGAATAAAGATAGCCTAGGCTCCATCCTTTTTCAATGCATGAGCTAAAAAGGATGTGAGCATTGGTGTTTTGCATACATCAGTAGGGTCACTGTAGGATAGGTTGTGGAGGAAGCATATAAATGGTGAGACAGATAGAACTCATTACGAGCTAAGCTTGTGGAGCCTGGTGGCTGTGAACTCGTGTGTGACTTACCGTGTGAGAAATGTTCGTGTTGTATTGCAGTGCAAGCTTCTTACTTGCACTGTAAATACTAGTAAATTCAAAATTGCATTTTTTTTGCTTGTTTGAGCCGTGAATAGACAAGACATTTTTTTACCAAAAGTTTATTTAGGTTGTATGTATGTGTTATTTTCCATATCCAGGAGTCAACTCCTATTCTCCCCTCCCTCTTAAAGGATTTGATGATGTTTGATTGAGTGATGCCGAAATTCCGACGTAGCAGTTGAGGGAATTCTTCGGAATGTGAAGAAATTTATGACAGTCCCTTCTACATGAGTTATATGGATGAATAGAGTGGTGGAGTCTGATTAGAAATTTTCTTAACGGTGGGAAAGAGAATAGGGTGGAAATATCTGTTTTTGCACCAGCCTCCAAGTGTTCATGAAAACATTCGGCGGTCGTCCAGCTATAAACAGATAGCTTTCTTGATAGCAGACATGTCTGGTTAAAAGAGTTATGCATGCCTGAGATAAAAATGGTTAAAAGCTCCGTGACCATTACTGCAGGCTTAGTACAATACATTCATATGCTCATTGGAACACAATCTACTAACACTTAGAAATGACACCCCTCAATCAACAACCTCTCTATCTTTCTACACTATTTATGCTTATCTATAAAGAATGAGGATTCATGCTTGAAGATGATGGTTGAAATTTGTTTCCAGGCAACAGCAGAGTGATGAAACCCCTATGGTATGGGAGATGCTCCTGTATATGTACATCCTCTACTCACCAGATTGGCACTATCGCAGTACAATGCCCATCTTCCTCTTTCTGTATGGTGCTGTTTTTGCTGCAGTCCATTCAGTGGTACTTTTGGGAATTGCTTTCAAGGTGCATTATGCTATCCTCTGCCTCCTCTGCATCCCTCGAATGTACAAGTACTACATTTACACTCAGGATGCCTCTGCCAAGCGGCTTGCAAAGATGTACGTGGCCACCCTTCTCATCGGTACTTTGTGCTGGCTTTTCGACTGTATTTTCTGCAACGAGATATCAAGCTGGCCCATCAACCCTCAAGGTCATGCATTGTGGCATGTATTTATGGGTTTCAATTCATACCTTGCAAACACGTTCTTGATGTTCTGCCGTGCTCGGCAACGAGGATGGTCCCCCGAAGTGGTCCATTTCATGGGTGTTCTTCCATATGTGAAGATTGAGAAACCGAAAGCTCATTGAAAGAAGTGAAAGGATGGAATTATAGTTTTGGCAGACAAGAAAGCAAAGAACATTCCTTCTTTTTTTTTTGTTCAACTAAACGGATGTTAAGGATAAAAAGCAAACGTCAAAAATCCTCTCGTTTAAGTAGAATATGTACCATATTTACATGCTTTGCTGCTGGAAGTTTCAGATTACATGGTTTTGATAGTTTCTTTTATATGCCGTCGAGATTTACAGTCAAGTTACTTAAAAAATATATTTTTAACATCGCATTAAAAATATAAAATATATTTAAATTATGAAATTATAATTTTTTTTTATAAATGTTTGAATATCTTAAAATAAATATATAGTTAAAATAAAAATTTATATAGAGTTTAAACATTTTAAAATACATAATTTAAATAAAAAATTATATATAATTTAAGTAATTTAAAAATACAATACAATTATTCATGCTCATAGGTTTTTTTAACCAACAATCAATAAATTTGAAACAAATAATCTATTGGTGTGTTATGTAAATTAAAACTAATTTAATTGATATTATCTTACTTATAAATTTATCAATACCGTTATCATTATATTAACACTAATATTATGAATATTAGTACTGTTATTATTAGTACCAACATCAATATTATTAATATTATTAAAATTAAAACTTGAATTCTCTAGATTTTCAGTCAACATGACTTTTTATTTTTAGCATCATTAAAAAAAATTCTTTATTATTTTTATTTTTTATTTTTGGGTAATATTAACAATGCCAAAAAAATAAAATTTTGATGAGAAAAATTGGGTTTGGCATTAATCTGGAGTGGGCCTGGAAACTATTTCTACATTTTTGAATAATACATTTTAAGTTATTTCTGTGAATTTTTACAATGTACATAATACATTTTCTTTTCTAATGCTGTGAATTTAAAAAAAAATATAATTAATTGTTTATAGTTATTATAATCACAGAAAAATTTAAAAAATTCCAAAGAGATCAACTAATCTTTAATGGTGCGTTAAATGAATTTACTTATGAATCTTGTAATTACTTCCTCATTACAAATTGAATAATAATTAGTTTATATTTTAAAATTAATAATTTATCTATTAAGTTATAATGATATTATAATATCCATAATGATCAAAATTACAGGATAGTCAAATCATTGAATGATAAAGTAAATTATTAAGATATAATAAATAAATGAATAAATAAATAAAAATTTATATTATGTGACTTGAAGTTAATTGTTATTTGGAACGCAGACCCAGCACTAGATCAGACCAACTGGGTTTAGCATTAATCAGGAGGTGGGGCTGGAAACTATTTTTATTGGGCTGACATATGAAATTAAACGGTACCGTATTACCCATCCCAACAGCTCCACTCACGGCTTTGCCTGTGTTATATAATCTTGTTTTCTATTTGGGCCTCTAGTCCATTGTTGTATTGTACTACCTACGGCCCATTATACTTCTCATTGAAGCAAAAGTTTTTTTTTTTTAATGATTAAACCAATATTCTCGAACCCTTTTATACATTGATCAAGATTAAGGTTTCTCGAATGATCTTATAGGATTCCTTTCATATCTACAATAATGCATCCGAAAGAATTTAATCATGGGCAAGCAAATTAACCCAAATATCAGTTAAAATTAACCAACATGATATTAAACAAACCAAATGGTTTTCAAAAAAGAAATTGGATTATATTGGTCGGAGATTTAAAAAAACTATTTTTTTGTTTCGGTTTTGAATTTAAATATTAAAAATTAAAAAATTAAATCAGGCTAAATAAAAAAAATTAGTTTATACTAAATGCATGTTAAAAAGAAAAAACCCGGGTTTGATTAAATTGTTTGCTAAAAATGAAACCATACAAACAATGTTGAACCAAAATTTAATAAATCATCTAGGGACATATCTAAATAAAAAATATGAGGACAACTTATTGTTGAAGCAAAAGATGGTAACTTATTAGACGACAGAAGCATCTATCATCAACCCAGAAAAGCACCATCAATTATTGATCCAAAACTTTACTTTTGCGCAATGATGAACGGAGACCCACGAGGGGGAATAGGAGGCGGCTATGACGTGAGGAGCTTCTGTTGATGCACAGAAAGAAGTGGGTCCATAATAACAAGGATGGTCAGCTCAGCAGGATTGGCATTGACGAGGAGAAAAGGCAGGCATGCATGCATGCGGGAGGAGGAGGAGGCCAATGAAGATTCCACAGTCTCTGCTCATTCTCCACGGTATACTCATCTTTCTGCCATTTGTAGTTAAAGAACAAGGAGGAGACTGGCTGGAGGGAATCTCCCCAACTGTATCGTCACGCAAGGCCACTTATCAATCCGTAGGGATGAGATTCTCTCACAGTAATCCTATAGCGCAGATCCCAAAACTAGCAGTCCTATTTGCCTTATAATATAAGCAATTTCGAACAGTCCCCACCCCCAACAACACACATAAAACTCGGCTACTGGGTATTCCCGTTGATCCCATCATCCGCGGGAGATCTAGATCAATGATTTTATTTTATTTGTAATTTTATTTAAAAACTCATCTAAAACAATGTAAATTCATTTGAAAAAAAACAAAATAAACGGAGGTACTGCAATTTCTGCTTTTAAATGTTTTTTAGAGTTTGTTTGCTTTGAAAAAGAATCAAGTCAATATGTTCTAGTTTTTTTCAATTAAAATTACATAAAAATCTACAAAATCACCCTAATATAATTTCAAGCAAAAAATCAAAAACACTCTACAGTATAATCTCATCAACCCACTAAATTATGTACCTTGTCCGATCGTAGAGAGCGTATGTGAATATATATATATATATAGTAGTAGTTGTTTTTGAAAGTTTTTTTAAAAATACATTAAAATAATTCTTTATTTTATTTTAAAAAAATTATTTTGACATCAAAATCATCTAAAAATATTAATTTAAAATCAAAATAAAATAAAATCTAAATTTTGTTGGGAGCATAAAAACAAAGATGATACCTATATTTTCGTCTGATATACCTCCTCCGGACGCAGATCCGTCATATTAAACGACTCAGCTGCCTCAATAATTCTTCATGTACGTCCATACCTTACTGTCCCACCATTTTTCTTGCGTAGGAAACAATTTTGTATGCCAACCACTCAACTCTTCCATGTGCTGCCACCTCCCTCCCCTCTTCCTTAGCTACATCCGAGCAATAATTTATTCCTGAATCTACTCTTGCCCTGCCATTTCTGAGATCTTTAATTGTATATAATTCCTGCCTATTTATTTAACTCAAAGAATTTAGACCATTGTCTTCCCGTTCTTATATTTATAATACTATTCGATGGTCCAACTTATGTTCAAATCCCTTTTGTCTCCCTTTGAATCTCTTTAAAAACATAGCACTTCTTCGTTGAGGCTGTGCATTGATTTCTAATTTTTTTATGTGGATGTCTTAGCAACTTGACATGTATTTTTATTAATTTCATAACTCATTAAATATCTTGCAAGTTCAATAAACATGTAAGGTATCGCAGAGTTAATAAACATGCACAATAAAATTTGAATCCAGGTACAGAAAAAGAAAATGAATCCCTTTCACCGCTGGACTAACACATGATTTTCAATTTTAGTTCATCGAGATCTTTTAGTTCATCGAGATCTTGTGTATCTATTTTTTAAGAATTATTTATTACTTAAGATTATATGCATTAATATATATAATTCAGATCGGGTTTGAATTAGGTTTACATATTGGGACAATAATTTTAGATATTTATATATTGAATTAAAAAAAAACATTTATTTTGATGAATATCTATCAAATTTAAATTGAATTATCGTTTCTAACTACAATTTATTTATGCTAATAATTCTTGTGCTACCTTACCCCTCTAATTGCTTGCATGTAAACTTCATTTTCGCGCGGCCGCTTCAGCTCATATATATATATATTATATATATGGATCTCTTGCACACAGATAATTAGTGATTTTTCACATTTTCTTTTTAATTAGAATAAAGTCTTCACGATCTTGAAAGATTCAGAAGGCATAATTAATTCATCCAATGGACAAATAAAAGGGAGGATTGAAAAGTGGAAGCACATCTCGGTGCAATGCATATGGTCTAGCCAGAAAGTAGTTAATCATGTTACCATGTAAAGTATTTCCTTTTCAACAAAAAGAATGTATTAAGAAATGAGCAACATACTTTATATAATATATAATATGGGTTTGGTAGTGTGTTTTTGAAAAGTATTTTTATTTAAAAATATTTTTATTTTTTATATTAAATTATCAAAATCATTAAAAATTACTATAAAACAACAATTTAATATTTTTTTCAAGCTAAATATATTTTTAAAACACACTCAACTATAATTTTAAACGTAAAAACAAATTACATCCACTTCACAACCAGAACTTTGGTTTTGAAGAGTATTTATGGCTATAATCCTCATTGAAAATGATAAAGAAAGGAGGTTTCAAGAATAAATTTAATTAAATCTTATATACATACATGCACACATTAGTAAAATTAATGCATGTATGTTTCCTTACAGATTACAAAGAAATGAATATGGTTTATGATGAAAATTTTTTATTTATCTAATTAAATTAAAAAAATATATTATAGACCTAATCTAACTCGATGACTCCCTGATCCAACCCTTAATTTAGGTTAAATTTCAAGTTGATGGGTAGAAATTAATTTGGAAAAAAATTTGAGATGAAGCTATTTTAAATTATCTAGATTATTATCTCAATTCTAATTTATATACCCCTAAAGGTACCCTTAATCCAAGAACAAAAATAAATTACCATCAAGTGTAATAGTTACGAGTCAAAAACTTATTAAAAGATTCGACTATTTGATGTTATTGTAGCCTTTTCATTTTATTTGGTATTATTGTAGCTTTTTCATTTTATCCAAGCACAAAGAACAACTATTTATGAACTTGAATATATATTTTTTTCACTAAACATATATATAATTGTGTTTTAAATCTCAATTTTATAAAAGCTAAAATGACCTCTCTTTTTATTCATAGGGTTTTTTTTTATTTATTTTCTGTACAAAAAATCATCTTAAAATAGTTTTAAATAAAAAAATATTTTTTTAAAACCAATACTAAAAATATTTTAAAAAAACTTCTTAATTTTAAAAGTTACCACAGTATCACGTAAGAGTAAACACAAATTAATTCAACAGGTCTTCTATCCCAAATCTTTCCTGGACCTTACATAGTTACATGTCCATTAATGCATGTAAGTGGATCCCCTGCAAAATATCAACTGTCAAAGACCGTACTCAGTGGCTGTACAATTAATGCAATAGCCTCCTTTCTTTTCTTTTTGGCTCGAGCGCACACAAATCAAACACCTCTCTCTGTTCATGGCCAAATCACACGCTCTCTTCCTGCTCCTGCTACTGCTTCTTGTCGATGCTTGTCGTCCCTCACATCAACAAGACCAAAACAAGATAAGCAGCAATGATCTTGCAGCTCTAGCAGCCGTAAAAGACAGCCTGACGGACATTCCAGGCTCAAACTTCTTCTCCACCTGGGACTTCACTTCGCCAGATCCCTGCTCAGCCTTCTCTGGCATTACTTGCTCTCTCAACCGAGTCACCATTCTCACACTCGGCACTGGTGTCTCTAGCTCACGTGGACTGGCTGGCTTCCTCTCCCCTTCAGTCTCCAACCTCACCGAATTAACCCAGCTCGTCCTCTGCCCCGGCCTCGTCACTGGTCCTATCCCTCCTCAACTGGGTCTGCTCAGCAACCTCCGAGTTCTCTCCTTAACCAACAATCGCTTAAAAGGCCCCATACCCAGTTCACTATCCTCGCTCCCAAACTTACACACTCTCGATCTGAGTTACAACCAGCTCACCGGAACAGTCCCGCCGGGTCTCTTCACTGGGCTGTCCCAGTTGAAAGTCTTGATTCTGGCTTCAAACCAATTATCCGGCGAGTTGCCAAGAATCGTGTCAGCAGAGATCCTGCATTTAGATTTGAAAGACAACAGTTTAACGGGGACATTGCCGTTAAGGCTGCCGTCAACGATCCGTTACTTGTCAGCATCGAAGAACATGATGTGGGGCCCACTCAACGGGCTACAATCGCTGTCGGAGTTAGGGTTTCTTGACTTAAGCATGAACCAATTCAGTGGGCCCATACCTTCCTCTCTCTTGAGCCCCCCCCTCTCTTCATTGTTTTTGCAACGGAACAATTTATCAGGTGGGGTCCCAACATCATTACCACCATCATCTTTAATGTACGGCGAAGGATCAATCGTGGACTTGAGCCACAATCTCCTGACAGGTGAATTGTCACCCGTTCTGGCCGCGGTGGAGACGTTGTTCTTGAATAACAACCGTCTGACGGGGAGGGTCCCGGAGGAGTACGTGAAGAACGTGTACGGAGGCAGCACAAAGACATTGTACTTGCAACATAATTATATAACAGGGTTTCCATTGGAAGCAGGGTTGGGATTGCCAGATACAGTGTCGTTGTGCTTGACCTATAATTGCATGGTTCCACCAGTTGGGTTCAAGGGATGCCCCGCCGCCAGTGATGGCGAGCAGCTATCAAGGCCAGAGTCGCAATGTGCGGTGTTCAACCATGGAAGATCTATACCTTAACATTGATTGAGGGGTGATCATAACATGTAACATTCACAATTCTAAAGAGTAGCCATCAGTACTGGATAGGGGATAAGAAGAATAGAGAAATAGGAGAGAAATTTTAAAATAATCATGTCTAAATGAGGGTTCGAATATACTTTTTTTTGCTTCTTCTTGTATCTATAATTCTCTTTAAAGTGATCTCATTAAATAAATATTGATAATTATTTATTGAGTATTTTAAAATCTCTTCAAGATAACATCCAAATTCCAACAATTATTGATCAATTTTATATGACTGATGAAGGATCAAAATAATATACAGATTAAGTGCATAGTTTCCAAGTTATTCACACTACAGCAATAAATTGAAGACAACAATCATCTCCAATTCCAATTGGAAAAGGTGTATTAAAGGAAACTTAGAGAACTAATATAATATAAAAGTGGTTTAATTTAAAAAAATTAAAAAATATATTTTTAATATTAAAACGATAATATATTAGATCAGTTTAAACTTTGTAACTTTACTCACAAAATTTACTATTCAAATCATTAACTTAAATATATTTAATTTTTTTAATGATTTGATAACAAAAATAAATACTTGTAAAAATTAAACATCAATAAAAAAATATTTATTTTTAAAATTATGATAATCTTATAAAAAAATAAGATAGATTATGATGATTCTAAAATAAATAAAATAATTAAGGATTAGATTAAAAGAAAATAATATAAAGATAAAATTTTAAAAAAACAAAAGGAGAAAAGCTTAAAAAAATTATTGTACAAAATAGATATATATATATATATATATATATATATATATATTGTTAGCTTGGTACGAGTGTTGTTGTCCCATATACGTGAAATTTATTGTACAAAATCGATAAATATTGCATGGTACGAGAAAGGTGTGACTCCATCAAGATAATAACACCAAACAATTAATGGATGAATAAATAAATCACGGATATTTGGCTCAACAGTTCCAATTTACAAGCCACCATGAGTAAATTTTCTAGAGATTATTTTAAAAAATATTTAAAAATTTATTTTTTATATAGCATATTAAAACAATTTAAAAATATTAAAAATTTAATTTGAAATTAAATTATTTTACAATTGCATCGCAATGTCGAACACCATACATATATATACTTGTTTTGAGTTTTAAGAAATATATATTAAAATACTCTTTATTTTTTTTAAATTTATTTTTTATATTGGCATATTAAAACATTTAAAAAATATAATAAAATCAATTTAAAACTAAAAAAATTTAAAAATACACTTGGACTACAATGTTGAACACCATCTTCACCATGCATATATACGCTTGTTTTGAGTGTTGTGATTTAAAAAGTATATATTAAAATAATTTTTAAAATTTATTTTTTATTTCAGTGCATCAAAAAAAATTAAAAATTAAAAAAAATAATCTAAAAAAAAATAAAACACTTATCCTCAATATATCACGCACATGCTTGTTTCGAGTTTTGTGTGCGCCTACCCTCCCCTCATTTTCCTACCACGCAAATTGATGTGAACTTATTGTTAATTTCTTCAAGCATGAGTGTTAACAACTACAGATCTAATCCGATCAAAATCCTATTAATTAATTAATTAATTGGCCATCTAATCAATATGGTCGACATTAAAGATTAATTAGTGCTCGTTTTGGGCACCCTTCTCTTCTGCTTTTAGTCATGGGAGCCCACTCCAAAAGCATCCAAATAATGCAATATATTATTTTTGGCATAACCGAAAGAAGAACCCCAAACAGGGCCTAAAGCTTGTAAAACCGGACAGAAAAAACGAAACAAAACCCACCCGATTTAAATGGTGGGTCTATCACAAACCCACTTGAAGAAAATCGAAAAATAAATAAAATTATAACATATGATACTTCAATTTGATACCTTTATTTTTATTAAAAAAAAAAAACCATACACTTATCACTTCATAATTTAAAAAAAATATATTACAACGGTCCTGCAAAGTAAATTAGTTGTCATCATCACGGGACCAATCCATATCTTTGAATATATAATAATACTTTGAAGAATATTATAAAAACCTTTGTACGTCCATATATAATTTACAATAATTATTTCGTTTTTATAAAAAAATCTCTGTACGCAATTTGTAACGTCACTCGGTCTTCGCATTCTGGTTTTTACTTCCAGCTTCTGCTGTCTGAAAATCGAGAGCGAGCTGTGTCTTGTTCAAGCTATAGTGGTGTACTTGTAAGATGGGATTTTTAAACAAACGATTAGTTAAAATCATTAACATGCAAATCACTTTAAAAACTCAAAAATCAGATTAAAATCATGATTTTGAAATCATTCTTACAATTCAACTAAAATATAATATATTTGCAATGCAACAATAGACATTTTTCATAGCCTCTGTTAGCCTGTTTATTATTCTCTGTCGTTCAACAATCAACCACCAGCCGCATCCCTTTTCTTCTTCTTTTTTAATTTCCCATCATTGAGGGTCCTCTTCACCAGCCATAGTTGTTATGTGTGTGGACACAAATAAACGGTGGCAGCCATGGTTGAAGTCATAGTCAAATGGTAGGTGCCTAACTTGCCCACCATTGTTGAACAATCATCTCCCTCCTCAGCTATAAATAGAAGGTGTATTGATAGCTGAGATAGAGCACGAAATAGAGAGAAACACAGAGAGAGAGCTAAGGGTGAGAGTTAAGTTGAGTTGAGAAGTTTTCTCCTCCTTGTTTTTTTATTTGCATTGCTTTTGAGCTTGATTAATACAAACCAGTAGCTCCGTGGAGTAGGCAAGTTGCCGAACCACGTAAATTTGTGTGTGTTTGAATGTTTGGATCTCCTAACAACTGGTATCAGAGCTTGTTCTTGAAAGTTCTTGAAAAAAAGGGTGTTTGATCCAAACTCAAAAATCAAAGTTCTCAAAACATGTTTTTAAAGATACCACCGTGAAGAGGACAACGAGAGGAATCCACTGGTGAAAACCCGACGAAAATCCGAAGTCCTGCATGCCCGCACGCGCCACCACCAATACTGCCTACGCGCACAGATGCGCCATACGCGCGTCACGCATCTTCCTCACCGTTTCCTGCAACTCGACTCTGCCACGTCATCAGACACGTCAGCCGATCGACACAGTCAGTAGCCACGTCATCTGCCACATCAGCCGTTTGACACGGCCAACAACCATGTCATCCGCCACATCACCACCGCCATGTCAGACGAAAATCTCCGTGGATCTGCCACGTCAGATTTGGTGGACCCCACGTTGCCTACGTGTGTGACACGTCAGCTTGTTACGTCATCATAACTGGGTTTTGATCCGGTGTGGCGCAGCGACTATTCCGCCTGCCACGTGGCTTTATCTGCAACGTCCAGTTATCCCAAACTTTGATTGCTTAATCGGAGCCATCCGAAGTCCGATTTGGGTGATCTCAGTGTCGTTTCCAGCATTTTTGGCCATTCCGGACACATCTGTAAGGTCAGATTTTTGAGATTCAAATTTAAGAAGGAGTAAAAATGGCTGATGAAATAAAGGCTGTAGGTATTGAAAAATTTGATGGAACTAATTTTGGATATTGGAAAATGCAAATTGAAGATTATCTATATGGGAAGAAACTTCATCTTCCTCTGTTGGGGAACAAGCCAGAAAACATGTCAGAAGAAGATTGGCAAATTCTTGATAGACAAGTCTTGGGCATTATCCGGCTATCATTATCAAGAAGAGTTGCTCATAATGTTACAAAAGAGAAATCCACAGCAAGATTGATGGAAGCCTTGTCTGGGATGTATGAGAAGCCATCAGCAAATAACAAAGTGCACTTGATGAAAAAGCTGTTCAACCTGAAGATGACGGAAAGCACCTCTGTTACACAGCATCTTAATAATTTCAATACCATCACAAATCAATTATCATATGTTGAAATTGAGTTTGATGATGAGATCCAAGCACTTATTTTGCTAGCTTCACTTCCAAGCAGTTGGGAAGGTATGAGAACAGCCGTAAGCAACTCAGCCGGAAAATCAAATTAAAATATGATGACATCCGAGACCTGATTTTAGCAGAAGAAGTACGAAGGAAAGACTCGGGTGAAAGCTCAAGTTCAGGTTCAGCTTTCAACATCAACACTCGAGGAAGGAGACAAGACAGAGGCTTATCTAGAGGCAGATCAAAATCAAGGTACAGAAGCAAAAGCAAGTTTGGACCTAGGAAGCAGGTTGAATGTTGGAATTGTGGCAAACCTGGCCATTTCATGAGGAGTTGTACAAAACCAAAGAAACCTGAAGCTGATTCTGCAAATGCCACTACAGACGAGGTACAGGATGCTTTGATCCTTGCAGTACATAGTCCTATTAATGATTGGGTTCTTGATTCTGGAGCTTCATTTCACTGTACTCCACACCATGAAATGATGTAAAATTATACTGCTTGAAATTACGGGGTAGTCTATATGGCCAATGGACAACCATTGGATATTGTGGGTATAGGAGATATGCAAATCAAGACAATGAATGGATCTATATGGAACTTG